>CAUYON010019118.1:0-10128 GCA_963573935.1 Arctocebus calabarensis | reverse complement strand
CCTGTAAAGAATTCCTTTCAAGGGCAGTGCCTGTAGCTCAAAGGAGTAGGGCTCCTTCCCCATATGCCACAGGTGGCAGGTTCAAACCCAACCCTAGCCACAAACTGCAAAAAAAAAGAATTCCGTTCAAGTGTGGTTTTTGGTTGTTGGTTTTTTTTGGGGGACAGAGTCTCAAGCTGTCGTCCTAGATAGAGTGCGTGGTGTCGCAGCTCACAGAAACTTCAAACTGCTGGGCTTCAGCGATTCTCTTGCCTCCCAAGTAGCTGGGACTACAGGCGCCCACCACAGTGCTCAGCTATCTTTTGGTTATAGTTATCATTGTTGTTTGGCAGGCCCGGGCTGGATTTGAACCTGCCAGCTCCAGTGTATGTGGCTGGTGCCCTAGCCGCTGAGCTACAGACACCGAGCCTCAAGGGCAGTTTTATCACTAGTGACAATGAAGAAGCTGCTTAAATTACCTAACTCAGTTTCCTCCTGTGCTAAATTATAAAACTAAACAAAATCAACAGTTTCCAAATGTCACTTTGTTGGCAGTTTCTCTCTGGAGCTCCACCCTAGACCTGTAAAATTAGAATATTCTGAAAGGTATAAACCAGGGATTGTATTTTTACACAAGTACCTCATTGGGTTTTCATACCAGCCAAGTTTGGAAACACCTGGATTACAGTCTTTTTTCCATTCTGCAGCAGGTACCTGTTTTTACCAAACCTTTACTAAGAACACAAGCTCTTAAATTTTTCTTGTTAAAATATAGATTCTAAGAGTGGGGGCCTCAGATCTGCTTTTGACAAGTCCCCAGCTCTGAGCCTGATGCTGCTGATATCCGGGGCATATTTTGAGATGCAAAGACCCAAGATAAGAAGCCAAAGAAAGGAGATGCTGCCACTTATCATGCCTGTAATCCTGGCACTCTGGGAGGCCCAGGCCACTGGACTGCTTGAGCGCAGGAGTTCCAGACCAGTGTAGGGAGACATCTCAGGAGTTCAAGATCAGCCCGAACAAGAGGGAAACACATCTCTACTAAAAATAGAAAAATTAACTGTGCATTGTAGAGCATGTCCAGCTCCTTGGGAGGCTGAAGTAAGGGGATCTTTGAGCCCAGGAGTTTGAAGTTGCTGTGAGCCACTGCACCCTAGCCTGGAACAACAGAGTTAGACTCTGTCTCAAAAAAAAAAAAAAAAAAAAGGCAAGGGGACATGACTAGTCTTTCATGGACTTAGTTCTTGTCTGGCCAAACCACACTCCTATGAAGTAAAGTATGGTAAATATCTTCCATTTTCTGAATTTGATATAAAATAATTATAGGAAAAAGTCTGGTGCCTTTTTGGTGGGAGCAGCCTTTGTTTAACGACAAAAATGTCAGTGTTGCAGGCATTTAATTGAAAGGCTTAGACACCTGATCCACTTACCTTTTTTTTTTTTTTTAATGCAGTGAGATCTTTTATGAAAATGATCCAGTTACCTGTAACTCTTTCAAGCAATCAGAAAAAAAAAATCATCAGGCTAATTTGAATTAAGGATAGACATCCTTAGAAGCTACAGCTGTGATAAGGGTTACAATCTGAGATTAGACGAAAAATAATAGCCTGAACAAACAAAAAGCCTGCGGAAGAAAACTGAAATTTCGGGCAGTGCCTGTGACTCAGTGGGTAGGGTGCCGACCCCATATACAAAGGGTGGTAAGTTCGAACCCCACCCCGGCCAAACTGCAACAAAAAAATAGCCGGGCGTTGTGGCAGGTGCCTATAGTCCCAGATACTCGGGAGGCTGAGGCAAGAGAATCTCCTAAGCCCAGGAGTTGGAGGTTGCTGTGAGCTGTGACACCACTGCACTCTACCAAGGGCGATAAAGTGAGACTCTGCCTCAAAAAAAAAAAAAAAAGAAAGAAAATTGAAATTTCAATAAAATGCCTGGAAAATTAATTTGCTTGCTTTCGTTTTCTTTTTTCTTTTGTAGAGATAGGGTCTTGCTATATTCCCAGGGTGGTCTTAAATGTCTGGTCTCAGGCATCCTCCACTTGGCCTCCAAAAGTGCTGGAATTGCTGGCATGAGCCATCACACCTGGCCACCTTCCTTATGTTACTATGCTACCTAATTTGCCTTTTTTTTTTTTTTTTGCAGTTTTTGGCCGGGGCTGGGTTTGAACCCACCACCTGCAGCATATGGGGCCGGCGCCTTACTCCCTGAGCCACAGGGACCACCAACCTAATTTGCCTTTTTAATAATAATTTTGTAAACATTTATTGAGGATTTTGTATGATCCCATCCTCATGTTATACATTTATGAAGTGCCTACTATATACTAGGTGCTGGGGAATAGAGCAAAGGTGACAGAAACACTAGAACAAAGAAATAGATAGAATCTGGCTCAGCGCCTGTGGCTCAACGGGCTAAGGCGCCAGCCACGTACACCTGAACTGGTGGGTTCGAATCCAGCCCGGGCCCACCAAACAACAATGATGGCTGCAACCAAAAAATGGCCAGGCATTGTGGCGGGCACCTGTAGTCCCAGCTACTTGGAAGGCAGAGGCAGGAGACTCGCTTGAGTCCAGGAATTGGAGGTTGCTGTGAGCTGCGATGCCACAGCACTCTACCCAGAGCCCTTGAGGCTCTGTCTCAAAAAAAAAAAAAAAAAAAAAGATTTAGGCAGAGCTGCTGGGAGAAAGGGATGTTAGACTTGCCATCCACCACCATCTCCCCGAGTGGCCAAATGGAACCCAGTTTAAAAACCACCATTTCCACCCCAAACCGGACTGTCCAGCAGGCAGCCGTGTTTTGAGACACGCCCGGGATTTGGCCACCGTGAGCACCGCGTTGCATTTTGATGTGGTTTTGTTGTGGACACTGGTGGGCACAGCTGCCCAGTGCTGTGTTCCCTGCTCCCCGGTGTTGGTGAAGACACCGTGTGCCCTTCACACAGGGACACTTTGGTGGGGACATTGCAAGAGGAACTCCTTGTGGGAGTCTCTGGCAGAAAAAATGTTTTTCTTCTGAGCTATCAGATTAAAAGAACAAAGTTTTCTGTGGTTACCAGAAGTCTCACAACAGCATTTGTGTGTGTGACGCTTAGCTCCAGGTTTGTGGTTTGCCCAGGGTCAGCCTTGGTGCCAGAGCTGGGGAAAATGATGCTGCCCTGGGCCTAGATGGAGCTATTTCCTACCTTCATTTTCCTCTTCCTTGTGCTTGCTTTCTTTAATTGTTTCACTGAATTATTTATGTAAATTGCATGCCATCATGTTTAGAAAAAGGAAAGATTCTCTTTGGAATTGTAGCAAATTTTGAAAATTTAAGCTTGGGCTCCCAAGGGGTGGGCTCTGAGACAAGTGTCTCAGTGCTGTCATTTATTTGGGCAGTGGTCGCAGGGAGCCTGAGCAGGGGAGGGGGGAAGTGAGCAGTCATGATAGTGAACAGCTTATGTTGTGGGCCACTGGGGCTCAGGCCTGGGGGATCTCTGGGCAAGCAGGCAGACGAGCCTCAGAGATGTTTTCCCCAGGAGCAGGGCAGGGATTTGGGGTGTTTATCCACCAGCTCCATTACTCATTGGTTGAGGGCTGCTCCTGGTGCATTAATTGTCCAGCACTTCTGGCCTGCCCTGGCTGTGGCCACAGAAGGCCTGCCGGCCCAGCACTGCGTGCCTCTGCAGTGCCACTGCGTGCCTCTGCAGCACTGCGTGCCTCTGCGTGCCACTGCGTGCCTCTGCAGGAAGCGGCTGCTCACACAGGAGACTGAGCCGAGGGCACCAACAGCGTGGGCTGCGGGCCCTTCCTCACCTGTGGCCTCTTGCTCTCACCTTCTCAGAGTGCCCTAGCACAGTGCGGATTAGAAAATCTTAAACTCCTTTGACATGTCATTCACACGCAAGTGTACACTCAGCAGGTCACAGTGGCTCCACAGGGGCAGGTTAGCGGGAAGCTGTGGTTTGTCGCTCCCCTGAGTGGTCCTTTATGGATCTGGAGAGGGATCTATGTGAGTCGTTCCAGCTGTTATCCTCCTCAGGGGAGCAGGAGCTCAGATTTGCCCCTGGGGTCAGGCTGGTCTCCTGGCAGGAGCAAGTTGGGCAGGACAAGAGGGGCCTACTGGGGCTGGCAGCTTCCTCCCGGAGGCCTCTGAGCCTGAGGGTCTGGGGCTGCTGAAATCCAGGTGTTACACACACATCTTATATCTGCAAGGCTTAGCTGAGACCACATCATAGCCCTGGATGTGTCCTCACTGAAGGTTCCAGGGTGACGGAATGAAGTTACAATCTGAAAAGTCACTAGCTCCTGCCACTGGAGGTGCCTGTGTCCTGGGCTCCTGGTGCCGCCTCTCTGCCCCAGGCTGCTGGAAATGTCCCCCAGAAGCCCTTCCTTCTGGAAAGTCTGGGCCCTGCCATCTACTTCCTCCACTGGTCAGGATTGTCCATGTCCAACCGGGAAAGAGGAAGGAGTGACAGGCAGTCTGGAGTGTTGTGCCAGCCAGCCCTGGGAAATCAAAAGCGGCAGGCTGTGCTGAGCCTTCCAAGGGCTCAGGAGGGACTCACTGCGCCCTCCCCAGGCTCCCTCCCTGCACACGAATCTGCTCCCGTCCTCACCCCAGTCCCGCTGCATCTTATGGGTGTAGATTGTACACATGGGTCGGGTATACGCAGGTCCTACAGTCCAGACCAGCATGTTCACCATCTCTGAGCCTTGCTAAATTTAGAGGAAAGACCAGCCCTGCATGCCTTAAGAAGCAAGGGAGATGGAGGGTATAAAAGATCGGTTTCCCCGTATTTATCAGTTTGTTCATGTATGACACTCAGATTCAGTTGCTAACTAGAAGAAATGACAATAGTCGTAGCAGTTTGAGTTTTACTTTCTTATTTTGAATACTTATGCATTTGTCTTTTGTTGTTCTGTATGGAGGTATAATTTACAGTGCTGTGCACACATATTAAACATGGATGTCTGTCCGATTGGCAAATGCACGCGTCACACACAGAGTGGTCGCATCTCCCAGGGAGTTCTCATCCATCCTGCCCATGGTACCACCACTTGTCTGACAAGTGAGCAAGACTTAAGGCAGGGGGGACAGGTCAGTCTTGCTCACTACGTTAGTTTTGCCTGTTCTAGAACTTCACAAACATAGAAGCACAAAAGTGTGCCCCGTTGTGTTTTTAGATCATCACGGTGCTGAGTGCCCAGCAAGGCACCTGTTTTCATTGCGGGACAGTGCTGAATGTCATACACATGCCCTACTTAAGCTAGGAGCACAGATAATGCTGCTGGGCATTTGGGCTGTTCCCGGGTCTTGGCTGTGGCATGTGGACATTTGTAAAGCATATAAAAGGTGAGCCTTAATTCATCTCCCTACCCTTGTTTTCTTGCCTCCACTTGACCGGCAGGCCCTGGCATTCTTCCGTTACTCTCCTCTCTGGTCACTTCCTGTGTCATCAGGCGGCTGTCCAGGCCACTGATGTCAAGATGGTCTCCTGGCTGCCCTGCTGTCTCTGCACCTGCAGCCTTCCTGTTCCTCTTTAATCTGCTGCCCGCCTGCCCACCAGAGAAAGCTTCTCAAAGCCCAGGGCACTGTGTTGAAAGCTCGCCCGTGGCTGCTGGTTCCCTTTGGGTAAGGTCCCACCGTCTAGCCTCTGAGGCCTGGGGACAGGCCAGGCCCCTGTGTGCCCCAATCTGGGCCGACTCCTCCATCTGCACCAGTCCGTCTGTGCTGCTCTAGCACCCTCGCACTTGACCAGGTCCTGTACTGTTCCCTGCTCTCGAATGCTGTTCCCTTCATGCTTCCTCCCCACTTCATGTCTCTCCCTAATGTCTCCCCTGCGGGGTGATCTTCACTGAATTCTCCTTAAAAAGTAACCCCACCCCGCCATTTTTCCCTCTCTCCTCTTGCCCCCGGCACTTAGCACAGTTTGAAGCTAAGTATCTGTCTGTCTTCTGGCCCATTCGCTCTCTTAAGGCAGGGGACGGGTCAGTCTTGCTCACCAGCATTACCCAGCACCTCCAGATGAAGCATTCAGTAAGTGCTCATAAATATGTGCTGAAAAAGTTTGGAGTTTTGTTTAAAATGTTATTATACCAAATACTGTTTTGCTAAAATCCCCTTCACTAAACAGGTATGGGCACATGACCCACGGCTGGCCCAGTCTCTCCCTTTCTTAAAGTCCTGCCTTGCAAGAGGGGCTGACAGGGCACTTTGGACTCGGGAGGGCAAATGCAGAAGGGTGACTTGCTGAAGTATTTATCTGTGCTTTTGTTTTCCTGATTCACAAGGGAAGGCAGACTTATACTCGCCTCTTGGGTACAAAGTGCGTATTTCTTGTACATCTGAGTTTGTGGGCAAAGATTCATATCCTCGGCACATATTCCATCCTGATGGGTGATGAGTTAAATCAAATGCAGTTTCGGCTTACCAACCATCATCATCAAATCTTAAAGCAGCTCATTGGATTTATGAACATTGCTTTAATTTATTCTGTGCTATTTTAGCCACCACAAAGATAACGCTGTCCTGCATTCATTTATGAAAGTAAGTTTGCCTCGGCACATACTTGAAGTTTTAATTTCTCTTAGCTACACCACAAGGCCAGCTAGTTGTTTAATTCATTCCATATGTGTTGGTGGGCATCAGCAATGCTCCTGGAGTCATTAGTGAACTCACAGGTAGACGGCTGACAATGAACCGGTGGGGTGGCAATTGAGAAGTCCTTAGCCACTGTTTGCAGAAATTATTCCTAGGGATGAATGTAGGCTTTTGGGGGAGCGATGTTAAATCTTCAGTCAACGGGAAGCCATTTCATCACATATAATTCATGTATGACATAATTTACATGATTTATAAATCACTAAATGGTCCCCTTGTCTACATATATTTATGTACAGGTCCACAGCATGTATGATCTGACCTAATTCCTGAACATTTAAAAATGATGGCTTTGTGACTGGGAATATTTGTCTCTTTTGCCACCAGAATGCAAATTACTCACTGCCAGAATTTCTGCCCCTTAGAAGTGTTAGCAATAGAAGAGCACGTCTGAATCTCATGTCTTCACTTTGCAGCGGTCCTGGTTTCAGGGGTGGCCAACTGGGATTCCAATCCTGTCTCCTAATTCAATCCAGTGGCTCTATAAACTCAAGTTCAGAGAGGGAGCAGAAGTACTAGAGGGAAAGAAGAGTAAAGAGTAGGAGGGGAACTGGTGGGAACACATATCTATGACAGGACGGCTTCAGGGTCTGTGTCTTTCCTACCTGGCGACTTTGTCCACTGCCCTCCTCTGGGGATGAGCGGATCCTGAAAACATTCAGAAACTATTAATAAATGGTGGCTTTTGCTCTTACTGTGTTTTCTCAGAGGGTTTTAGAAAATTTGAAGCTAGAAAACCCGGGATTTCCTTATCAAATGATGAAATGTTTTTGAAGAAAATTTGGGAGGATTTAAATAATTTTTGTTTATAATATTTGTTAATTCATTTTTAGTTTGATGAGACATTTGCCATAAAAATTTCATCCATTGAAAATTCATTTTTGCCTGGGTGTAGTGGCTCATACCTGTAATCCCAGCACTCTGGGAGGCCGAGGTGGGGAGATCGCCTGAGCTCAGGAGTTAGGGAGCAGCCTGAGCAAGATCGAGATCCCGGCTCTAAAAGTAGCCAGGCATGTGGTAGGTACCTGTCGTTCCAGATACTTGGAAAGGTGAGGCAAGAGGATTGTTTGAGCCTAAGAGATGGAAGTTGCTGTGAGCTATGACACCATAGCACTCTACTGAGGGTGAAAAAGTGAGAGTCTGTCTCAAAAAAAAAAAAAAAGTAGAAAAAATTATTTTTTTTCCTTAGAATAAAAAATCTATATATATTAAGAAATAACTACTTGAGAGTAATAAATGTTTATTATAGAAATTTTGAAAAGTGCCTCAGCTTCCCAAGTAGCTGGACTATAGGTGCTCTCCACAATGCCTGGCTATTTTTCTGTTGCAGTTGTCATTGTTGCTTGGCTGGCCCAGGCTGGACTCGAAGCCACCAGCTCTGGTGTATGTGTCCGGTACACTACCTGCTAAGCTTAAGTGCTGAGCCAAAACTAAGGATATATTTTAAGGCTCTTTTAATATATGTTGCAAAACTGCTTATCAAAAGCACAGCACTTGGAGGGAGGAGCAAGATGGTGGCCGAGTATCAGGTTCCTTGCAACTGGGCACGGTGAGACTGGTAGAGAAGACTCCAGGCATCTCTCACTGGTGAGCTCTGCCTAGAAATATCCCTTTGGAGACACAGGGGACTTCTTTACTCAAGTCAGCAAGAGATTTCTGTACCCCATGAGGAGGAGAAAAGCAGTGGAGAACTGGCAAGTAGCATGTGTTCGTTTGGTCTAATCTCATGGAAGCTGTAAGTACAGCAGCAGTGAGATTGCAAACTGGAAAGGCCTTACATGTGAGCTGTTTTGGGTTTTTTTTTGGACTTGGCACTCAGTTGAATTACTTTGGGAGAACTTGGGCAAAAGTGTGGAGAACATTAAGTGTTATCTAGGGCCCCAGACTGTAGTGCTGAGCCAGACAGAGCTAATAGTGTTGGGCTGTGGGCCATGTGGAGCCATTGCGGGAGGACTGCCCTGGCAAGCTCCCCTCTCAGGGTCACAGAGTGAGGACTGGGTGGGAGACCTTGGCAAGTAATCTAGTGACTGAGCAGCCTAAAGGCAGGGACTGAGACACCTTACAGCCTTAGCCATCAGGGGCATAGAGTGAGACCAGTTTTGGCACACTGGGTAAGTGGACAGCCACTTCAGGAGTGATCCCAGTGACAAGTGATTTCCTGGGAAAGCTTCTGCTTAGCCAAGGTTAGCAGTTTAAAGTGCCTTTTAAGTGGGGTGAGGAGAGATTTATTTTCTCCACCCTGTGGGGTTTGAGAAGTCAGTAGAGTCCTCCAGTCTCCATCTCGTACAGCTGTATCAGCATTGTGATTAACATCTCATATCCCAGAAGATCTCCTGTTGCCCAGACAATATTCAGCAAGAGATATATATGTATATATACATATATATATATCTTGTATACATATATATAATATATATACATATATATATATACTGCTTTGTTTTGTTTTTTTCCTTCATTTTTTAAATTTCAACATTTTCCCTTTAGATTTTTCTTTTGTTTCCTGTCTTTTCTTTCTTCACTTCCTGAGGTTCAATATAATTTTCCATTATTGCCTTCTTTAACAATTTAGAACCTCATTTTTGCTAGTGTTTCTATCCCTATTATTTGTTATTTCCCCCAATTTTATCCTGTAAAGTTTTGTGTTTGCTTGTTTTGGTTTGATTTATAGCCTTTTTTTCTTTCCTGTCTACTTGGTGGATGTGGCGTGCTTTGTCTGAACAGGCTGGCAAAGAGCTTCTGACCTCAAGGGAACCACCCAACCTGGCACCTCCAGAGTTTGAGAGTTTTCAAGATTGGGTCTAAGTACCCTACTGTACACCTATATTGCTCCTGTCTCCTTCTTTCTGTGCCTCTCTTCTTTTTGTCAATATGCCATTTTACTCACCCCCTCTCCTTTCTCTTTTTTCTTTTCTTTTCTTTCTTTTTTTTTTTCAATCCTTTTTCCCTTCTGGGTCTTCAGCCTTCTCATCCTTCTGGTCCTGTACCAAAAGGACTCATCAAAACTCTAGGCCAGAGGCACAGTAACTTAAAGAGCAAGAAGTGAAATGAAAATTAGGGCAAGGAAGAGATAAAAGAAAGATCAAAGAAAACACTCATGAGGAAGAATCAGTCGAACAATTCTGGCAACATGAAAAACCAGTCCAGAGCAATTCCCCCACCCCCCCAAGGGACCATGAGGTAGCTACTGCAGAGTATTCCAGCTATAAAGAAATGTTAGAAATGACAGAAAGGGAAATTAGAGTACAAACAATGAAAAAAATGAAGGAAATGATGAAAACAATGAAGGAAACTGCTAATAAAGTGGAAAATAACCAAAAGGAAATCCAAAAACACAATCAAATGAGATGAATGATATGAAGAATATAGAAAGGATATAGCAGAGCTGAAGGAACTGAAACAGTCACCTTAAAGATGTAATATAAAGTATCAACAATAGATTAGACCATGCAAAAGAAAGAATCTCAGAGGTAGAGGAAAAAGCTCTTGAGATAATTCAAATAGTTAAAGAGG
>CAUYON010019117.1:0-18559 GCA_963573935.1 Arctocebus calabarensis | reverse complement strand
ACAGCTCACAGCAACCTCCAATTCCTGGGCTCAAGCGAGTCTCCTGCCTCCACCTCCCAAGTAGCTGGGACTACAGGCGCCTGCCACAACGCCGGGCCATTGTTTGGTTGCAGCTGTCATTGTTGTTTGGTGGGCTCGGGCTGGATTTGAACCCGCCGGCTCAGGTGTACGTGGCTGGCGCCTTAGCCCATTGAGCCACAGGTGCCGAGCCCTTTTTTTATTTGTTTTTTTTAGTGAGACAGAGTCTCACTCCGTTGCTCCAAGCTAGAGTGCCTTGGCATTAGCCTTGCTCACAGCAACTGTAAATTCCTAGGCTTAAGCCATCCTCCTAGCTCAACCTCCCAAGTAGCTGGAACTACAGGCGCATGCCACATCACCTGGCTAATTTTTTCTGTTTTTAGTAGAGATGGGCTCTCTTGCTTACACTGGTCTTGAACTCCTGACCTTAAGCAGTCCTCTAGTCTTAGCCTCTTAAGAGTGCTAGGATTATAGGGATGAGCCACTGCGTTCAGCCTAAATCAGTTATTACTATGATGGTTGCCAAATATAATTTTTCTGACTCTGTATACCTTCTAGATTTATTTATTATGATAGGATAAAGCTTACTTTCTTTACCAATATGGACTCAAGGATTCTTATTTTGCCCAAAGGGTTATACTATTAATTTTTATTTTGATGGTTAAATGATCTCAGATTTGACCAATAGGAATTCTTCAAGATGTCTCCTGTGAAATCAATATCTGGGTGCTAGATGTGCTCATTGCTTTTAGGCCCTCTCAATTGGATAGAGGTGGGGTGTGGGTGGGCGCGTGCACATGCGTGCACACATGTGCTTGTGCAATTTCATACCCCCACATGTTATGTATGTAAGTCTATACATACACATAGGCATACTTTTGTTTATCTTGTCTTCAGAGGTGGCATTGATACCTGTTGCTGGTGTCTTTAAAGAAAATCCCTGTGGATCTGCTTTTATGGGGGAGGGGGTAGCTAACCCAGCAAAGCATCTTGAGCTCTGCTACCCTCTTTACTAGGGTTCTTGCCAGGGAGGCTGGCCATTTTTTAACCACCTCCACAAATACCACAAACCTTCAGTTTTTTTTCAAGCCAGATTCCAGGAATAATCCTCATTGTAGAAACTAGATATTCTACTAAAACAGAAGGCGGCTAATAAGTGATCTCAATTTTGGCTACTTCATGTTGAAACTTTGTTTTAAGAGAGAATTTCAATGATGAAGAACTTCCCAAATTCTTTTTTTTTTTTTAGACATAGCCTCAAGCTGTTACCCTGGGTAGAGTGCTGTGGCATCACAACTCACAGCAACCTCCAATTCCTAGGCTCAAGAGAGTCTCCTTCTTCCGCCTCCCAAGTAGCTGAGACTACAGGCGCTTGCCACAACGCCCGGCCATTTTTTGGTTGCAGCCGTCATTGTTGTTTTGGCGGACCCGGGCTGGATTCAAACCCGCCAGCTCAGGTGTACGTGGCTGGCACCATAGCCCATTGAGCCACAGGTGCCGAGCCCCCAAATTATTCTGAATCTATTTTTAAAGACTTAGCCTTTTATTCACAGATCATATAAAGAATGGTAGTAAGCTGGTGAGATGAGCCTTTCTCTACTCCAATTGCGTTTCTAGTTACGTAACTTTGATATACTTGTGGAAAAAAAAAAGAAACAGCAGGGAACATAGGGCTGTTTCCAGAGTGACACATCAGGGAAAGATATATGAGATATCTGAAGTCAAATTTTCTTTTTTTCTTTTTTTTTTTTCTCTGTAGTTTTTGGCCAGGGCTGGTTTTGAACCTACCACCTCCAGTATATGGGGCTGGCGCCCTCCTCCTTTGAGCCACAGGTGCTACCAAGAAATCACATTTTCTATTACCAACTTTTAGAGTTTTTTGGAAGAGGCCTAGAAGTAAAAGATTAGGGTTGTCAAGCATCTTTTCATGTGCCTATTGTCATTTGTAATCTTCTTTGGAGAAATTCTTTTACTTTCTTTATGGTATTGTTTGCAGCACAATTGTTAGAGCACTTCCTAAAATTCATATATTTAGTGTCTTTAGCTTTCCTTTGACTGACATTCTACTATAAAAGTCAAAAAAGGAAATAAAATTAATGAAGTTCACATTGGTAGCTTTTTTTTATTGCTTATGGTATGCTGGATACACTTTTAGGAGTTGAAAATGCAAACATAAATGAGATGTAAACTTTGTTCAAAAGGATCTCTGTATTTCCTGAGAAAATTTTTTCCCAAAGGGATATCATATTGGCTCCCAGTGATTATCTTTTCTGTAAGTGAATTAAAATAATCTTGACTTTCTATACTATCTTCTAATGTTTGAACATGGAAGAGCCAGGACAGAGTCTGCTCCATGGGGCCTCAGCTGCAAAACACAAAGGCTAGGGACTGAATTAATGTGAACATCCGTTGACTCAACATGTCTTGGGTTGATTCTGGCTGTTGGAGGGGCCCTTATTTCTCTTCAAATAGGCCTTTCCACATAATCTCTCTGTATGGGCTACTTTGGCTTCCTTACAACATGAGAGAAGAAAGAAAATTCATAAGTCATGCAGCATCACTTCTGCATTGTTCTGATTTCTTGTAGTCAGTCATGAAGTCCTGCCCAGGTTCAACGGTAGGGGCTAAATGGCAAGATTCTGGAAGATCATGGGGACTAGAAATAATGTTATTTTTGGAAAATAAAATCCCTTTTACCTTCAAACTAGTGGACTAACCAGGCTATGATTTCAGCCATTTTTGAAATTTAAGGAACATTTGAATTCAACAATTACATGTCACATCACTCCACTTTCCATACCAGTACTTCTGAAAGATTATCAAAACACTGTTTACGTTTCTTCTGTTATCTCTTTCAGTCATAGGATTTAATTCATCTGATCTAGGAGCCATAAATGCATTTGGAATTTTAAGTGATATTTTACAATTTCCTCACCTCTTCAGGATTTTGGTTCTTTCAGATCTGTGTTTGTTCTCTCTTTTTCATTCTGATAATCATTTTCTTTGATATATAAAATGGTTGGGCTCGGTGCCTGTGGCTTAATGGGCTAAGGCGCCAGCCACGTACACCTGAGCTGGTGGGTTCGAATCCAGCCGAGCCCGCCAAACAACAATGACAGCTGCAACCAAACAATGGCCCGGCGTTGTGGCAGACGCCTATAGTCCCAGCTACTTGGCAGGCAGAGGCAAGAGATTCGCTTGAGCCCAGGAATTGGAGGTTGCTGTGAGCTGTGATGCCATAGCACTCTGTCCAGGGTGACAGCTTGAGCCTCTGTCTCAAAAATAGAATAAAATAAAATAAATAAATAAATAAAATAAAATGGTTGCACAATCTGTTTCCCACTCTGTCATCAATTAGCATAAAATTGTCCATCCGAGTTAGGAGCCTTTCTTGACCAGAATACAATTTTAAAAGCTTTTTGTTGTCCTTGAAAATTTTGCAAGCCTTAGCTCATTCTGGGTTTCAGTCTCCTGATTTTTCTTAGCAATTATGCCATTGTTCTCTCTTTTTCCTTGGTTATGTGTATACTCTGGTTTCTCTTCAGATCACATAAATCTTTCCTTGGTTATGTGGTCCTTCTTCTACTTTTTATATTTCTCTTGTTTAATCTGGGTTAATTAGTGCTATCTAGCCAGTTTTTGTTTTTTTTGGACATTACTCCTTTACTTACTGTTGCTGTGTTAATTATGTAGGTAGGATTTCTTATGAGATCTTTTAATTGCCTTAATCTATTTCTCTATAAAGTTTTGAGTATGTGGTCTGATTATGCTTACTATTCTTTATCTAAGCTAACATTCCAAGGTGAATGTTAATTTTCTCCAAGGACTCCTATTCTTTCCATTTTACTAACCAGTTCTCTCTTGAGCATGAGAACTCGATCTAGAATAACAGTGATGGTTGTCCTTCTATGGAAGCACTTTGGCAAATTGATGATTCATGATTTAAAAAGGGATTTGATAAGAAAGGCTTTCAGAACTACAGTGGATTAAAAAATATATACTAAATCTAGGAAATTGGTTGTAAAAATTTGGGATTGGTAATTTATTAGGGAATAAGTGTATGCTCAGTTGTATATTTTGGAGCATATAGTAAGGGAGAATTAAGGATGAACATTTCTTATACATGTATAAAACCATGGGTAAATAAAGCTCACTAGGTTTTCTTTCATGTTAGTTATATGTCTAGAGCAGCAGTTCTCAACCTGTTCCAGTCGCAACCCACTGGAACTGTATTAAAAGGCTGCGGCATTAGGAAGGTTGAGAACCACTGGTCTAGAGAAACAGAAGGACCCAGGTAGTTGTATTCTAGTGACTACTTTCAATTGTACCAACTTTTTTTCTTTCTTAAGAGACAGATTTTCCCTCTTTTGCTCAGTCTGGAGTGCAGTGGTATGATCACAGCTTACTGTAGCCTCAACTCTTGGGCTAAAGTGATCCTCTGACATAGCCTCCTGAGTAGCTTGGACTATAGATGTACGCCATACCCAGCTAATTAAAAAAATATATATTCTTATGGAGGTGGGGTCTTGCCTAGGATCTTAACCTAGGGTAGTCTTGAGCTCCTATTCTCAAGTGGTCCTCCCACATTGGCCTCCCAGAGTACTGGGGTTGTAGGCATGAAGCATCGTGCCTGTCATTCCTTAATTGTACCAACTTTAATTGGCATATTTATTTATTTATTTTGAGACAGAGCCTCAAGCTGTCACCCTGGGTAGAGTGCCATGGCATCACAGCTCACAGCAACCTCCAACTCCTGGGCTCAAGCGAGTCTCCTGCCTCTGCCTCCCAAGTAGCTAGGACTACAGGCACCCACCACAACGCCCGGCTATTTTTCGGTTGCAGCTGTCATTGTTTGGCGGGCCCAGGCTGGATTCAAACCCGCCAGCTCAGGTATACGTGGCTGGTGCCTTAGCCTCTTGAGCCACAGGCGCCGAGCCTATTTATTTATTTTTTGAGACAGAGTCTCACTTTGTTGCCCCCTGGTAGGGTGCTGTGGCATCATAGCTCACAGCAACCTCAAACTCTTGGGCTCAAGTGAATCTGTTGTCTCAGTCTCCCAAGTAGCTGGGACTATAGGCCCCCGCCACAACACCTGGCTATTTTTAGAGATGAGGTCTCACTCTAGCTCAAGCTGATCTTGAACCTGTGAGCTCAGGTGATCCGCCTGCCTTGGCTTCCCAGAGTGCTGGGATTATAGGCGTGAGCCACTGCACCTGATAATTGGTATCTTTATTTTGTTTTATATTTTTCATTTATTTATTTATTTTTGTTGTTGCAGCTTGGCCTGGGCCGGGTTTGAACCTTCCACCCTCGGTATATGGGGCCAGTGCCCTACTCACTGAGCTGCAGGCACCGCCCAATTTTTTATTTTTTTGAGACAGAGTCTCACTCTGTTACCAGGGGGTTTAGTGCCATGACATCATCATAGTTCACAGTAAACTCAAACTTGTGGCCTCAAGCGATCTTTCTGCCTTAACTTCCTGAGTAGCTGGAACTATAGGTGCCCACCACAGCACCTGGCTAATGATGTTTTTGGTAGAGATAGGGTCTCGCTCTTGCTCAGGCTGGTCTTAAACCCCTGAGCTCAAGCAATCCACCTGCCTCAGCCTCCCAGAGTGCTAGGATCACAGGCATGAGCTGCAGCACTTGGCCTAATTGGTATCTTTTTTTTTTTTTTTTGAGACAGAGTTTCATTATGTTTTCCTTGGTAGAGTGCAGTGGCATCACAGCTCACAGCAACCTCAAACTCTTTGGCTTAAGCGATTCTCTTGCCTCAGCCTCCCAAGCAGCTGGGACTACAGGTGCCTGCCACAATACCTGGCTATTTTTTTTGTTGTTGCAGGAGTCATTGTTGTTTTTAGCTGTCCTGAGCCAGATTTGAACCCACCAGCCCTGGTGCATGTGGCTGGTGCCCTACCCACTGAGCTATGGATGTCTCCTAATTGGTATCTTTTTTTTTTTTTTTTTGAGACAGAGCCTCAAGCTGTCACCCTGGATAGAGTGCTGTGGCATCACAGCTCACAGACACCTCCAATTCCTGGGCTCAAGCAAGTCTCCTGCCTCCACCTCCCAAGTAACTGGGACTACAGGCACCCGCCACAACTCCCAGCCATTTTTTGGTTGCAGCCCGTCGTTGTTTGGCGGGCCCGGGCTGGATTTGAACCTGTAGGCTCAGGTGTATGTGGCTGGTGCCTTAGCCGCTTGAGCTACAGGTGCCAAGCCCTAATTGGTATCTTTAAACCATATTTTTTTCCTTGTAGAAGGAGTTTTGAGTTATAATTGTTTTCTGTTCTCTGTTCTATCAGTGATGCAGTCTGGTAAAAGGGAGGGACACTTCATCTTAAATTAGTTTTCTTGTTTTCAAATTAGGAAGTAGAAACATAGGAATGTGAGGACTGTTTTCTTTGCTACATTGGACTCTTTACTGTGCTTTCATCTTTTCTTCTCAAGTTGTCTTTGTGTGTTTCTTTGCAGTTGGTCTCTTCCTATGGCGATGTCCATTTGCCATCGTGGCACCGGTATTGCTGTGAGCGCAGGTATGTATGTGTGTTTTTCTACACACGTGCACACACAATTCTTTGAGGAACTTGGCTGTTTCTGTGGCTCTTGTTATTGCCTCCTTTATAGTTGAGCAGCTCAAGTTAGAGAGAGTGATGAATCTCTTTAAGCTTATTGTTCATTTATTCCTTTAATAATTAATTATGAGTTCCCACTATGCTCAGGTTCTTTTCTTAGCAAATTTTTGATACATTACTTAGCACTTCCTGATATTTTATTTATGTATTTATTTATTTATTTGAGACAGAGCCTCAAGCTGTCACCTTGGATAGAGTGCTGTGGCATCACAGCTCACTGCAACCTCTAATTCCTGGGCTCAAGTGAGTCTCCTGCCTCTTGCCTCCCAAGTATCTGAGACTACAGGCGCCTGCCACAACGCCCGGCCATTTTTTGTTTGTTTGTTTGCAGCCACCTTTTTGTTGTTTGGCGGGCCCGGGCTGGATTTGAACCCGCCAGCTCAGGTGTACACGGCTGGTACCTTAGCCCGCTGAGCCACAGGCACTGAGCTCATATTATGTTTATTGATATTATAGAGAGGAGAGGTAGCAATGTAGCAATAGGGATGGGTTGCCTGGCTGATGATTAATGACACATAGTTCAAGATCAGTTATTAACTTTATTCTTCCAGAAACTCAGTCTTGTTTGTTTGTTTGTTTGAGATAGAGTCTCACTTTGTTACCTTTGGTAAAGTAACATGGCATTATAGCTCATAGCAATCTCAAACTCTTAGGCTTAAGTTCTCTTGCCTCAGCCTCCAGAATAGCTGGGACTACAGGTGCCTGCCAAATACCCGGATATTTTTTAGTGATGGGATCTTACTCTTGCTCAGACTGGTCTTAAACTCCTGAACTCAAGTGATCTGCCTTCCTCAGCCTCCCAGAGTGCTAGGATTACAAGTTGAGCTACTGTGCCTGGCCGAAAAACTCAGTTTTAGCACCCATTTTTGTCGTTAAGAATTGATGAGGCCCCCAAAGACTAAGTCACTAACCAATCTTACAAAATCTTGATTTACAGACCAGAATATCTATTGATTCACTTATAACATATGAAATATTACTACCCTGAGGTTCATAGTTCACAGCAACCTCAAACTTGTGGGCTCAAGCAGTCTTCCTGCCTCAACTTCCTAAGTAGCTAGGACTATAGGTACCCACCACAGCACCTGGCTGATTTTTCTATTTTTGGTAGAGACAGAGCCTATTTATTCTTTTTTTTTTTTTTAAGAGACAGAGTTTTACTTTGCCACCCTCGGTAGAGTACCGTGGCATCACAGCTCACAGCAACCTCCAACTCCTGGGCTTAGGCGATTCTCTTGCCTCAGCCTCCCAAGTAGCTGGGACTACACGCACCCACCACAACGCCTGGCTATTTTTTTGTTGCAGTTTGGCCGGGTGTCGGGTTTGAACCTGCCACCCTCTGTATATGGGGCTGGCATCTTACCCACTGAGCCACAGGTGCCGCCCCGTCTGTTTATTCATTTATAGAATATGAAATATAATTGCAGTATGAATTATATACTGGTCTTGGGTAAGTAGTACATCCTTTTTATATAGGAAGGTTTATTAAAAGGAGTGTACATTATAATTAGGTTTCTAGGATATTATGTATTTTTTTTTTTTTTGAGACAGAGCCTCAAGCTATCACCTTGGATAGAGTGCTGTGACATCACAGCTCACAGCAACCTACAATTCCTGGGCTCAAGCGAGTCTCCTGTCTCTGCCTCCCAAGTAGCTGGGACTATAGGCGCCCGCCACAACGCCCAGCCATTTTTTGGTTACAGCTGTCATTGTTGTTTAGCGGGCCCGGGCTGGATTCGAACCCACCAGCTCAGATGTACGTGACTGGCTGAGTCACAGGCACCGAACCGGATATTATGTATTTATGTATTTTTTCATAGTAGGATTGAACTTGACAAGATGATCAGCTGGATTTTAAAGTTTTCTCTGGCTAATGCTGGAGGTGTAGACATAGTTTTGCTTTTTTAGCTTTATCTGGACTTATTACATATGTTGCTTCCTTGCCCCCACCAAAAACAAAAACTAGATTAGGTTCTCCAGATGCACACTTTAAAGGCATTTTAATTTTTTTCTGTAATAACACTCATCATAGTTGTAATTTACTTGTTCATCATCATTCTTTCTTACTGGTTTGTATGTTCCATGAGGGCTAAATCTATCTGTACTTTCATCGTAAAGTATGGCAGCTAGAATGCAACAGATAATTCAGTCAATATCTGCTGAATGCAAAAAATACCATTTTCTTTTTCTGTTAATAACATTTCATATATTCATGTCCTAAATTTCTATTCAGTTTGTAATCATATGTTAGGCTTTGCAGGTATTGTATTTTGGCTCCCCTACATGCCAATTATAATAACTACCTAACTAGTATTGTAGTTCAACACTGACATTTCTGCGTTATGTGATTACTAATTTAGCTAAAAGATTACTCAATTCAGTGGGAACAAGAAGAGGTTATCAGACATTAAAGTGCTGCATAGTTAAATCTGAGTTTGTTCTTCCTCATTCTCCTTGAGATACCTGGGAACTTGTGTTCTCTCCCAGCAGAGGTGATCTAGCTTTTATATATCGACAGGAGGAACCGATACAAACTAAGAATGGTGGAATGCTTTCTAAAAGAAAAGCTCCAATGAGCAGTTATTATATATTCAGCAAGACTTCTATTCCAAGTCGATAGCCCTAGGCCCTTTGTTGGCAAAGGAAAATGAGCTTATGACTTTGAACAGCGTGTAAATATAAATTCCTGTTGTGTGCACAAACTCTTTTTCTCCTATGGATATTTCCCTAGCATGTCTTTAACCTCATCCTAGGGAATAAGAGAAAATATCTTGCCTAGAATCTGTATGAGGTCATACATATGTGTGATAGACAGAAGCCCTGCTTTTTTCCCAGATATAAAACTCTGTCTGAGTCCCTGTCTCTTCTTTTTTTGTCCATTAGCCTGGGAGCAAAGCCCAAGTTTTACTCATCACATCAGGCATTATTACCAGTTTGCCAGGAGATGGCCCATTTGTACAGAGTATAGCAGATGGCAGCCTTCAGGTCCTAGCTTGTAGTGTGCTTTTGCTACATAAATTTGGTGCCAGACAGAGCTGTCAAGGTAGGAAAGGGAATCTCTTGACTTTGGTGAAGTGGTGGTGGTTCTGGAAAAGTAACCCTCTCTCTGTTTTGCTTAAATAATAATATCCTTCAGGATCCCTTCTAACTTCCTGTAGACTATGTTTTTATTGACGTGGTCATCAGCAGGGCTGGTGCTTCTAGTATAGGGATCCTGTGTTTAGGGAGCTGTTGATGAGACTTAGGCAGGAATTATCTGAAGCTAAGCTTTTGATATTTGCAATCAGATATACACATGTACAGTTTTGTGGATAAATTTTGTCAATAAGAGTAATACCTATGTAAGATCTGATGCTGTAATTCCTTCAGTTGATAAAGGAATGAGGGAATCCAGGTGGAATGATGATTAGTGTTCCTAGGAATCCATGTACAGTTCTTGGTTTTTAACCTACTTGCACTAAACTGATAGGATAAATCCTAAGAGTAGGGTGTTCTAACTATAGATTCATAACTACTTTTATTTCTGCCTACTTAGAGTAGGAGATTTCTAGACTGATTAAGAAATTTCTAGATTGGCTCGGCGCCTATGGTCAAGCGGCTAAGGCGCCAGCCACATACACCCTAGCTGGTGGGTTTGAATCCAGCCTGAGCCCACCAAACAACAATGACAGCTGTAACCAAAAAATAGCCAGATGTTGTGGCAGGCACCTATAGTCCCAGCTACTTGGGAGGCAGAGGCAGGAGAATCGCCTAAGCCCAGGAGTTGGAGGTTGCTGTGAGCTATGTGATGCCACAGCACTCTACTGAGGGTGATAAAGTGAGACTCTGTCTTTACCAAAAAAAAAGAAATTTCTAGATTGAGATTGATGCTTTCTACTCAGTTTGGTGATATTGATATTCAGATTTATCTTAAAAATGACTGATGGAACAAGAGCAGTTTATTTATTAGCTGTAATTTCCCTTATTATGTTAGCATATTTGTCATCATTGAATGAAAAAAAGCATATTAATTCTTTTATACCCTAAAAAGATTTTAAAAAGTCATTTGCTAAACATAGCTATGGTTGAATATTTTTCATAGCTATTTTTAATTACTTATTCATTCTATTTTTACTTCTTTTAGTGGCCTTGCGTTCATCAGCATATCCTATTTTTCCAAACCTTTGCTAATTCCATGATAGAACATAGTAGCTATTTTTCATAGGGTAGTAATTATAAAGGTTCCTCCTTTATTTGTTTATTTATTTTATTATTATTATTATTTTATTGTTGGGGATTCATTGAGGGTACAAGAAACCAGGTTACACTAATTGCATAAAGTCCCTCTTACAATGGTATTTTTTTTTATTTTTTTGAGACAGAGTCTCACTTGTCACCCTCTTTAGAGTGAGGTGGCATCAGCTCACAGCAACCTCAAACTCTTGGGCTTAAGTGATTCTCTTGCCTCAGCCTCCTAGTAGCTGGGACTACAGGTACTCTCCACAATGCCTGACTATTTTTTGTTACTGTTGTTGTTGTTAGCAGGCCTTGGCCGGTTTGAACCCACCAGTCCCGGTGCATGTGGCTGGCATGCTAACCATTAAGCTATGGGCACTGAGCATCCCCAATATTTTTGATTGGTAGTGGGTTGAATGCATGGATGTGGAATCCATAATACTGAGAGTTGGCTATACTTTGAAGGAGTTGAAGAGCTTGAAAGAAGGATGAATAGTAGAGTTTGTGAAGAGGTGGAGGAGGACATTCCAATAGAGAAACTCCCTTATGCAAAGGCATAGGGATTGGAAGTCACCCACAGTCCTTGGATAATTATAATGAGGTCTGGTTGCTTGAGAATGGTATTTATGGGAAAAGTGACAGAAGTTAAGACTGGAAAGTGGGTCAGACTTTCACTGCCATTCTGACGCATGACCTGTGGCCACATGCAGATTATGTGAGGACTTTTTTGCTTATGTGTGGTAGCAAATGTCACAAAAATGATGCATAGACTTTTTTCATGCTTATCAGCTTTTGTTAGTGTTTGTGTCTTTAACGTGTGTCCCACAACAACACTTCTTCCTTCAGTGTGGTACAGAGAAACCAAAAGGTTGGACACCCCTGGTAGACCATGAGAAGTATTTTTTTTTTTTTTTTTTAGTAGAGACAGTCTCACTTTATCGCCCTGGGTAGAGTTCCGTGGCGTCACACTGCTCACAGCAACCTCCAGCTCTTGGGCTTAAGCGATTCTCTTGCCTCAGCCTCCCTAGTAGCTGGGACTACCCGGCGCCTGCCATAGCACCCGGCTATTTTTTTGTTTTGCAGTTCGGCCGAGGCCGGGCTTGAACCCGCCACCTTCGGTATATGGGGCCGGCGCCCTACTCGCTGAGCCACAGGAGCCGCCCAACCATGAGAAGTATTAAACATTCACATTCTCTCTTGTTCCAGTAACAGGATAAGCTGGCCTAGATAAATCCATGATAAGTTATTTATTCAGACTGTAGAGGTTTTATGTCTAATATATAAATTCTAAAGAACACGTTGACGTGAATTTGACTTTAAAATAGAATTTATTGAAAAGGAACTTTATAAATAATGCTTTAAAAGATAGAAAGAGGAGGCAAATAATACCCTTCCATTGCTTAGGTTCTGTAGGGATGAGAATAAATACTAATGATTTTTCATAGTGATAGTATAAAAGTTTAGGTGAAATTATTTGTTGAGAATAGCAGATAGCTGAAGGTGTGATAATGAATAAGACTGGGAAAGGGTAAATGATAAGATGAAACATAGAATAATACAAAAGCATGAGATTAGGAAGAGGAAATAAGGATGCTAAACAACAGATATTTTGGTGCCAAGCACAACTATGAGAAAGGTCCTGAATGTCTTGGGTAGTCTTTAAAAATAGAATCGGGGCAGCACCTGTGGCTCAGTGAGTAGTGTGCTGGCCCCATATACTGAGGGTGGCGGATTCAAACCCTGCCCTGGCCAAACTGCAACACAAAAATAGCTGGGGACACCTGTAGTCTCAGCTACTTGGGAGGCTGAGGCAAGAGAATCTCCTCAGCCCAAGAGCTTGAGGTTGCTGTGAGCTGTGACGCCACAGTACCGAGGATGGCAGAGTAAGACTCTGTCTCCTAAAAAAAAGAATGGAATCAGACTGGAGAATCAGAATTTTAGGAGAGATTGCCTGAATCTGTAGACAAATATACTGCTTAGGCAGGCAGCCACTTTTCTAGAAAAGCCAGAGGACTTATAGGTTTATAAAGTAACTAAAGAACTAAAGGCATGGCTGTTCTTTTGGGCTTGACATGAAATGGGACATCAGTTATTGATTATTAAATGTGATCTCTATACTTTGTGAATCTTGGTCATTGCAGACCAAGGCAGTGTAAAAAAAGTGAAAAAAGTGCAAACTTTGGAATGAGACAGTTGAATTCAGTTCCATCTCTGTCACTAACTATGGAACCTTTGACAAATTATTTGCCCCCTCTCCAGCCTTGGTTTTTTATTCACAACTGTGGATAATAACCTTTTTGCTGTACATGGAGGTAGCAATTAGAATTTAGAGGTCTCTACAAAAAATAAAAGATCATCCAAGTGTGGTAGCACACACTTGTATCCTAGCTACTTGAGAGTGTGAGCCAGGAGAATCACTTGAGTCCAGGAGTTCAGGCTACAGTGAGTTATGGTGCCCCTGTACTCCAGTCTGGGGTGACAAAGTTAGACCCTGTCTCTCTAAAACAAACAGAAGAAAGGTTTTATCTCTGTCTAGATCGTATTTCTCCAAAATTAGCTCTATAGGCTCAGCGCCTGTGGCTCAGCCGGCTAAGGCGCCAGCTACGTACACCTGAGCTGGCAGGTTCGAATCCAGCCTGGGCCCGCCAAACAACAATGACGGCTGCAAAACAAAAATAGCCGGGCGTTGTGGCAGGCGCCTGTAGTCCCAGCTACTTGGGAGGCCAAGGCAGGAGACTCGCTTGAGCCCAGGAATTGGAGGTTGCTGTGAGCTTTAATGCCATGACAGTCTACCCAGGGCGACAGCTTGAGGCGCTGTCTCAAAAAAACAAACAAACAAAAAAACAAAATTAGCTCTATAACCAATCTGCTAATTTTCTTTCTTTCTTTTTTTTTTTTTTTGTAGAGACAGAGTCTCACTTTATCGCTCTGGGTAGAGTGCCGTGGCGTCACACTGCTCACAGCAACCTCCAGCTCTTGAGCTTAAGCGATTCTCTTGCCTCAGCCTCCCTAGTAGCTGGGACTACCGGCGCCCGCCACAGCGCCCGGCTATTTTTTTGTTTTGCAGTTCGGCCGAGGCCGGACTTGAACCCGCCACCTTCAGTATATGGGGCCGGCGCCCTACTCGCTGAGCCACAGGAGCCGCCCTGCTAATTTTCTTTTTTTTGAGACAGAGTCTCAAGCTGTTGCCCTAGGTAGAGTGCTGTGATGTCATAGCTCACAGCAACCTCAAACTCTCGGGCTTAAGCGATTTTCTTGCCTCCGCCTCCCAAGTAACTGGGACTATGGGTGCCCACCATAACGCCCAGCTATTTTTTGGTTGTAGTAGTTATTGTTTGGCAGGACCAGGTTGGATTCAAACTCACTAATTCTGGTGTATGTGGCTGGCACCCTAGCTGCTGAGTTACAGGCGCTAAGCCACCAATCTGCTAATTTTTAATTTGGCTTTCTGGATGTGATATCTTATGATGTCTTACATACTTTAGCCTCTTGTAATTTTGATGAGACTGAAGACCAGGTAGGTTATAGCCTGTAGAAAATGCATCAGTAGGATGTGGCACTTATGGCTCAAAGGAGAAGGGCACCCCCCCCCCCCCTATATACTGGAGGTGGTGGGTTCAAACCCAGCCCTGGCCAAAAACTGCAAAAAAGAAAAGAAAAGAAAAGAAAACGCATCAGGAGTTCTTATTACCTTTAAGATCTCTTGAGAGACCTTGAGGAGGGTGTATTACCTTTCCATCTACTAGATCATCATTTCCTTTTCTACTATTAATGCCTCGTTGGGATTGTGAGAATTAAATACTTTATGTAAAAGGTCCTTTTTTAAAAAAATTGAGACAGTCTCACTCTGTTGTCCTAGGCTTGAGTGCCACAGCATTAGCCTAGGTCATAGCAACCTCAAATTTCTGAGTTAAAGGGCTCCTCCTAGCTCAGCCTCCCCAAGCAGCTGGGACTATAGGTGTCATCATGATTCCCAGTCACTCTGTGGCCCTGGGTAGAGTGCCATGGGGTCATCATAGCTCACAGCAACCTCAGTGTCTTGAGCATAAGTGATCCTCTTGCCTCAGCTTCTCACGTAGCTGGGACTACAGATGCCCAACACAGTGCCTGGCTAGTTTTTCTATTTTTAGTAGAGACAGGGGTCTCACTCTTGCTCAGGCTGGTCTTAAACTCTTAAGCTCAAGGAATCCACCTGCCTCATTCTCCCAGAGTGCTAGGATTACAGGTGTGAGCCACTGTGCTGAACCAATTTTTCCATTTTTAGTAGAGATAGGTCTTGCTGTTGTTTAGCTGATCCTGAACTTCTGTGCTCCCAGAGTGCTGTGATACAGGTGTGAACCATTGTACCTGGTCTTTCATGAGCCAGTGTGAAGAGTAAATGAACCGGAGTGGTAATGGCAGGGAATTGAGACAATAACTGACACAAGACATAGATTACATGAAAGATAAAGAGATGGGATGGGAAGGTCTAATGCAGCTGATGACCCAGCAAGCACTGAACTGTGTGAACAGCTTTATTTATGTAGTGCCTAAATAAGGTTGCTTATTTTAACAATGTTGCAAATCAGCAATGAAAGCAAGTGGGAATATTTTCATCTTACAATGTTGAGGAGAAGCAATTGGATAAATAAAAGAGGAGTTTTATTATGAACAATGTTCTTAAGGGCATGAATCTTAGTACATGGGGTGAAGATTAACTTTAGAGAAAGAAGGTGATGTGCTTTTAGGCAGATAGGAAAGTATATAGAAGCACAGAAGCTACATGACTTCTAGCAGAGGAAGCAAGGAGAAAGGACTGTTGTTTTAGGCAGGGAGGAGAAGCAGTTGGATGTTGTTCTTTAAATGCACCTCCTGGGCTGAGGGGGTTTTACTACCTCACATTCCGCGTTCCACAATGGTCTATCAAGTTCCTAATATGGGCTCAATGGTAAATGTTATTTATATTAATAATCGGAATAGTTGATTTTATATCTCTCAGAAAATGAGCATTTATAGTTAAAAATCTCATTGCCAGCCTTCCCATTTCATGATTGCTACATGTTAGTCCTTGAATTACCAACCTGGGATATCTGGAAAAGCTGATTATGACCAGAATAGAAAATGCTTCTCAGAAATGCTTTACTTTGGGTGAGCATAGTGCCTCAGTGGGTGTGGAATATGCCTAATATCAGGTTGATACTTATAAACCTACAGTAGGCTAAGCACAGTGGCTCATGCCTGTAATCCTAACACTCTGAGATGCTGAGGCAGGTGGATTGCCTGAGCTCAGAAGTTCAAGACCAGCCTGAACAAAAGTGAGACCCTATCTCTACTAAAAATAGAAAAGCTACCCAATCGTTGTGGTGGGCACCTGTAATCCCAGCTGTTTGGGAGGCTGAGATAAGAGGCCAGCCTGAGCAAAAGCAAGACCCCATCTCTAGAAATAGCCACGGCACCATGGCACTCTACCCGGGGCAACAAATGTGAGACTCTGTCTCAAAAAAATAAAAATGCATCTTTTTCTCTGTCTTCTTTCCACTTTTAATAGAGATGTAGGTATAAGAAATACTTTACTGGGCGGCACCTGTGGCTCAGTGAGTAGGGCGCCAGTCCCATATACCGAGGGTGGCGGGTTCAAACCCAGCCCCGGCCAAACTTCAAAACAAAAAAATAGCCAGGCATTGCAGTGGGCGCCTTGTAGTCCCAGTTACTCGGGAGGCTGAGACAAGAGAATTGCCTAAGCCCAGGAGTTGTAGGTCTCTACAAAAAAAAAAAAAAAAAAGTTTGTTTTTTTTCTTTACTGAAATAAAAAAGTACAAGTTCACTGACAACTGATAGTTCAACGTTGGGGAGACATTGATTGGTATCGAGGACTCTGGCAGGCTTCTTAATAAAGAGGAGATTGTTGATAAAGAGGAGATTGTTGATGCATATCTTCAGCTGATTGTCATGCAGAAATTCACAACTAATGTTACTGGATATTCCAATCCAGCGACAGCAGAAGAATGGATTTTTACATGAAATATTCTGATATTTTAATGATGGCAATTTATTCAAACATTTTAAAAAGCATTATGAACCAAACTACATGGGTAAATATGTTTCAGGCTGAGAGCCACCAGTTTGTGACTTGTAGTTTTTCATGAACCAGTGCGAAGAGTAAGTGAACCAGATGGGGAATGGCAGGAAATTGAGAAAGTAAATCACACAAGAGGCATAGATTGAGTAAAAGAAGGTCTGGTGCAGCTGATAACTGGAGCCAGCACCAGCACCCAACATGAACAGCTTTATTTATATAGTACCTAAACAAGGTTGCTTATGCTAACAGTATTGCAAATCAGCAAGGAAAGTGAGTGGGAATAATTTCATTTTATAAGGTTGAGAGGAAGTAATAGTGCATGGGGTAAAGATTAACTTTAGGGAGCGAAGGCTATGTGTTTTAGGCAAAAGATACAAAAGTATACAGAAGCCATGTGACTTCTGGCAGAGACAGCAGGGAGAAAGGAATATTGCTGTTTTAGTTGGAGGGTGTTCCTTGAATGCACCTCCGTGCTATGGGGGTCTGGCTGCATCACAATCGGCACTCCACAATGGTTTAAGGCATGGAAGACTTAGGAAGAAAGACTTCAGCCTTCCCCAGTGTCAATAAAACAGTGTTTATTGGGGGGAAAAAGGCACTTGGTTGGGGTGGCACCTGTGGCTCAAAGGAGTAGTGTGCTGGTCCCATATGCTGGAGGTGGCGGGTTCAAACCCAGCCCCAGCCAAAAAAGGCACTTGGCTGGATAGCATAGCAGTCTTTCATTTAACATGTGCTTCGATTTCCTTTGTTCTTTTTCTCTTAGTCCACTTTAATCAGTTTCATTTCATATCAGTCTTCATACGTGCAGTTTAAAGGAACATATGCAGAAGGTTAGCTGGCTGCCTAATCTAGTTCTCTGCTGTGTAAGCTAAAAAATTTGACTTGGTTTATTCAGCTCTAGGAACTGATTCATCCCTTGGTTTCTTTATGGGTATTCTAACCAGAGCATCAGTTTATTGATTTATAATGAGAAAGGTAATTAAATTACTCAGTATTATGTTTCCTGATATGTTCATTATCTTTCTACAAGCAAATCTGTAGGGAACACTACCCTATAATAGGAAGGTTGTCTGGTGAGCAGGCAGTGAAAGCAAGAGGAATTAGTTGAGTGATCTTCCAGCTAATGCTGTTAAGCATATGCATAAATATCAACTCTTAGGGATGTTACTCTAATACACACTTGATATTGCTGAACTTGGTTCTAGACATTAATTCTATGGACAGTGTTAGGGACATACTCCCTAATTTTTTTGGTGGACCTACCTTATGGGTATTGTGCAGATCAACCTTATCATGTTAACATGCTTCATTTTGTTTTAAAACAAAGTGAAGAATAATACAATGTATTAGATAATCTTCCTTGGTTAAAAGTCACAATTCTAAACATACCACCTTGAGTTCTCCCAGATTTCCTTGATAAGATTTTGGATGCTTTTTTTTTTTTTTTTTTTTTGAGACAGAGCCTCAAGCTGTCGCCCTGGGTAGAGTGCTGTGGCATCACAGCTCACAGCAACCTCCAATTCCTGGGCTCAAGCGAATCTCTTGCCTCCGCCTCCCAAGTAGCTGGGACTACAGGCGCCCGCCACAACGCCTGGCCATTTTTTGGTTGCAGCCATCTTTGTTGTTTGGTGGG
>CAUYON010019113.1:0-18648 GCA_963573935.1 Arctocebus calabarensis | reverse complement strand
TAACAACAACAAAAAGGTAGCCAGGCGTTATGGTGGGCACCTGTAGTCCCAGCTACTTGGGAGGCTGAGGCAGGAGAATCGCTTAAGCCCAGGAGTTGGAGGTTGCTGTGAGCTATGATGCTACAGCACTCTATCCAGGGCAACAGCTTGAGACTGTCTCAAAAAAAAAAGGGGGGGGGGGACAAAGGAAAGGATTATCTTGCAAGCACACCATGTGATTACAACTTCAACATTACAAATTGGGAATAAACTTGCCTGACTTGCTTCAATTATTTTTATCTATCCCTGGGCAGGAGTCAGGCAGTAGTAATCATTGGTTGCTGGGCCTTCTATTCTCAGCCACCAGACAATAATAGGGCATCTTGAAGCACCTGAAATGGGGGAGAGGGAAGGTGGCCAAGACACTGGACTGTGGTCAACAGGATCCCCAGAATCCTAACCCTTACCTGAGCTTGCTGGGTGCCAGTCATCCTGTGTAGACTACCAGGCTATTGTTAGCCTTGAGGGGTTTGAGGAACTTGGACTCTGGTCAAGAAGCCCTCCTGAAATGCCTGGCCTAAACTACTCTACACACCTAACTCCTGCAACCCTCCATTGGGCACAGTCCTGGGAAGGGCTTCACCCCCAGCCGTAGGTTAGGGAGGGGGTGTGAGCCTGGGTGTCAGTGCTGTAGGGCAGCAGGGAAGACACATCTGGGTGCACTGCCAGGTCTCTGAAGAAGAAGATTAGACCAGTTACATGTGACGGGCACAGGGTAACATGGTACATGCTGGAAAGGATATCCTCTTAGGAGAGATCTTTTCTACCCAATTTTCTATTAAATTTCAAGCTAAATTGAGCGAATCCCTTTGTTTATCATGCTAGATTGTTTATGACCAGGAATGGTATAAGCAGATAGACATCGGTGATACAGAGTGTTTGATTCCGTCATCCGTTTTAAAATATGGAATCAACATAAAGGTCTGGCAGCAGGAGACTGGTTCAGTCATTCTCAGTGTTTCCTTCCGACAGAGGCTGTGCTGTTCCTGTGGGGACTCTTTTTTTTTTTTCACAGACAGACAGGATCTGTGTTACCTGGACAGGATGGATTGATTACATTCACTGCACCTTCCAATTCCTGTGCTCAAGTCATCCTCCCATCCCTGCCTCCCACGTAGCTCCTCCTCCTCCCCACCTCCCCACCCCATGGGCAGGTGCACATCCCCGCAGCTGCAGCTGGCTGCTTGTTTTTCCTGTGTATGGAGAGAGGGTCCCCTGATGTTGCCCAGACCAGACTTGAAATTCTGGCATCAAATAATCCTCCCCTTTGATTGCCCAACGTGCTTGCATATGCACACATCAGGCACTTAACGCTGCTGGAAAAAAAATTCTTCAGTGATTGTTTCATTGTGATATTTTATACTGCAAATGTCATATATTTACCGATAATATATGTCATAAATGTTCATGGCATTTAGCAAGCTGCCTTTTCCTTGTTCTTTTCAAAATTATATTTCTGTTCCCTCAACTTACATAACACATAAAGTTCACATCCATGGATCCCCTGTGTTCATTAAGCCTATGCTCTGTGGATAATGGGATTCTAGCCTATTCTCTATCCAGCATTAAAAACTAAGACACAACGTCCTGCATTTGTGAGGGCTGAGATCAGCCTGTGATCCCCAGAGGGGTGAGGGGGGCTGTGCTGTGCCTCCATCCATCAGGGCCTGGTCTGGCTCTGGAGGAGATCTCACTCCAGCACGGCTCTCCCTGCTAAACTATGGGACTGGGCTTCACAGGGATGGGGGCAGGCTCTGAAGAAATGGTCAGAAACTCTGTACTTGGTCTTCCTTTAGGAATTATTCTTCCTGAAACCCCTTGACTGAGTGGGCAGCAAAGGGCTGTCTTTGCACAGAGACACGTCCTATTATTTCAGTGGATATGTGTAAGCATACATGTGTATACATGAGAGTGTGTACATGTGGTGTGTGTGAACATGGGCGTGGGACCGCGAAGGCACATCATCGTTTTACATAAATTTTCTGGGTTTTGACCATTATAATTTTCTCTTGAATATTTTCCATGGCACTTAAATTATTCTATGCTCTCATCTTTTGTTTTGTTTTGTTTTTTAATGTGGTCCAATCTTATTGAGTCCTCATACTGAGGACATAATTCTAATAAGATTCATTGTGCTTTTCGGGGATGGAGAAATCTCAGTTATACCTTATGAGAAAAGAATATGAAAAGACATTAGTTCAAAGTATAGTGTAAAAAGAAATTTTATAAGTGAACACTAGTCATTAAATTGAATATTTGCAAGTGATTTCTTTCTAAGCACTTACTATTATAGCTTTTTTTAAAAATTAGATAAGCATTGCGGCAGGCACCTGTAGTCCCAGCTACTTGGGAGGCTGAGGCAAGAGAATCGCCTAAGCCCAGGAGTTGGAGGTTGCTGTGAGCTGTGTGATGCCACGGCATTCTACCGAGGGCCATAGAATGAGACTCTGTTGCTACAAAAAAAAAAAAAAAATCAGATAAGCAGTTTGAATTGAGTAAGAAAAGCTGTGCTTACTGTAACATTAATTGCGTTCACAATGAGGCACTTCAGCCCACTTTTGCCAACTTCTGTAACTTAGATACTTTATTACTAAATGAAAATAAAATCACATTTTCCCATGTCAGGGAAAATTACACTGGACTTAACACTTAAAATGAATAGGCTCGGCGCCTGTGGCTCAATGGGCAAAGGCGCCAGCCATGTACACCTAAGCTGGTGGGTTCAAATCCAGCCCAGGCCCACCAAACAACAATGACGGCTGCAACCAAAATAAAATGGCCAGGCGTTGTGGCGGGCGCCTGTAGTCCCAACTACTTGGGAGGTGGAGGCAAGAGACTCGCTTGAGCCCAGGAATTGGAGGTTGCTATGAGCTGTGATGCCTCGGCACTCTATCCAGGGTGACAGCTTGAGGCTCTGTCTAAAAAATAAATAAATAAATAAAATAAAATAAAATGAGGAATAACTCACAACATTAGAGGAAAAATCACCTCTTACCTTACGAATGCAAAATAAATTCTCTAGACTTCCTTCTCTACAGAGATTATCACTCACTATTAAGGTATGAACCTCAGTAAGCACAGTTTCGGAAGGAAAACAGACTTCAACATGAGAATTGGCTAGAATAGGCATGTCCTGCAGGGACCCTTTCTGATTTTTTTTTTTTTTTTTTTGAGACAGAACCTCAAGCTGTCACCCTGGATAGAGTGCTGTGACGTCACAGCTCACAGCAACCTCCAGTTCCTGGGCTCAAGCGAGTCTCTTGCCTCTGCCTCCCAAGTAGCTGGGAGTACAGGCACCCACCACAGCGCCCGCCACAACACCCAGCCATTTTTTGGTTGCAGCCGTCATTGTTGTTTGGCAGACCCAGGCTGGATTTGAACCTGCCAGCTCAGGAGTACATGACTGGCGCCTTAGCCCGTTAAGCCCCAGGCACTGAGCCTTCTCTGATTGTTTTTGTTCTGCATTCTCTCAGTCTTTTTAAAAACCCACTCAGTCTTTTTACAAACCCACTCCATCCCTAGGATCACTGAAGAGGGAAAGAGAAAATCATAAGGCCCTGACAGCAACCTTCATCATGTCTAGGCAATGTTTTAACTTGGGTCTCTGATGTTTCATCCCATTTCCTATTCACAGTGTCTCCCCCATCTGGTAGAGTATTTGAGGTTCTTTGTGTGACAGACCCTTACTTTTTTGACTTTAGGCATAACATTTACATTTTTTGAAAACATATGTTTAATAAATGTTCTTGAAACCCTATAGCTAATTTCCTCATATGTAAAGCATGAAGCTTGGTTTGCCTTGGGATTGTCTGATGCTGACTTTGTTGGCATTTAGGTAGATTCCTTAACTTCAAAGTTTTTCCTTAGAAAACTTAGGTCAGAATTCATAGAAAACTAATTCAGTTGTGAAATACCCATTCCTAACATAGAGCAAAGCTATACAACATAGCAATCTCCATTTATTAACCTTTATCCCACGCAAACTTAAAGAAAAAAATAATTCCAGGCCCCAATATGGATCATGAAGCTACTTCAACTCAAACATGATAAAACACATTTCTGAAATGTTCCAGTCTTCAAGAGAAGTGTAGTGTTTTGTTTCTTTTGTTTGTTTGTTTGACTTCTAAGAAACCAAGCACATCTTACTGTTTCTTCTTAATCGCAGTAGTGCCAGAGGAAGATGCAATATATACACGGATCCTGGGATCAGCAGCTGCGGTTGGTTGAGTCCTCTGTTTGTTTTTTTTGAGACAGAACTTCAAGCTGTCGCCCTTGGTAGAGTACCATGGCATCACAGCTCACAGCAACCTCCAACCCTGGCTTAAGCATTTCTTTTGCCTCAGCCACCCAAGTAGCTGGGACTACTGTCACCTGCCACAACGCCCGGCTATTTTTTTGGTTGTAGTTGTCATTGTTGTTTGGCGGGCCTGGGCTGGATTCGAGCCTGCCAGCTCTGGTGTATGTGACTGGTGCCTTAGCCAGTTGAGTGACAGGTGCCGAGAAGTGTAGTGTTTAAATCAACATTATAGATCAAATGTGTTGCCAGGGAACACAGTATCTGACCTGGTCACAGAAAGTCATTCTGGTAACTTGACACATGGCCAAAATTCTAAGGCTAGAATTCAAGGCATTCTCTTGAGGTTCTGTCCTTGCTTCAGGTTCGGTAGAGACATTGATCAAAGCTTGGTAAAAATAAACTGATTGAAAGACCATGGGTGATGTTCTCCAGCAAATTCAACAGGCCACTGGAGTTTATCAGAGGTCTGTGCCATTTCTCCATGGAGCCTCTGCCAGAATCATAGTCTTGCCCATTCTCATCTCATACCTGGCCCCCAGATGGCCCATATCCCCACTGCCTGCCCTCCTTAAAACCTGCACCCCATTCTGTGGGGATGATCCATCATCCCGACAAGTTCCACTTATGTACCACACGGCGTTTTCTGCATGTGCTCTTGAATAGTATTCCACAAAACCAAATCCACATGCAGTTCTTTCCATTTTATCCAGACTCACAATGATTTTCTTTATGTCTCTGCTTTGGCTGAAGAGTTCATAGACCTCTTCTTCAGTTGTGTACAAGGAACAATTTTCAACAATTTACAGTTTTTCTTTCCCTTTCTTTCCTTTATTTATTTATTTATTTATTTTTTTAGAGACAGAGTCTCATTTTATCACCCTGGGTAGAGGGCTGTGGCGTCACACTGCTCACAGCAACCTCCAGCTCTTGGGCTTAGGCGATTCTCTTGCCTCAACCTCCCCAGTAGCTGGGACTACAGGTACCCGCCACAGTGCCCGGGTATTTTTTTGTTTTGCAGTTCGGCCAAGGCCAGGCTTGAACCCGCCACCTTCGGCATATGGGGCCGGCGCCCTACTCACTGAGCCATAGGAGACACCCTTTCCTTTTTCTATTTTTTAATTTTAAATCGAGACATACTCTCACTCTGTCACACTGGATAGCGTGCCGTGTTGTCATAGCTCACAGCAACCTCAAACTCCTGGTGTCAAGTAATCCTCCTGCCTCAGCTGCCTGCGTAACTGGGACTACAGGCAGCCGCCCCAATTCCTGGCTAGTTTTTCCATTTTAGGTAGAGTTGGGGTCTTGCTAATATTCAGTCTGGTCTCAAACTCCCAAGCTCAGAGGATCCTCCTTCCTTGACCTACCGGAGTGCCAGGCGCTCAGGTATGAGACACCAGGCCACACCCTGGTACAGTTTCTTTTGAGTAGTTTTTCTTGGTCTTCAGTGTCACCCTGGAAGTGCAGGTCCCAGTAGTGGCTCAGCTTCTTCCCTCCACCCTCAGGAGGCCAGCCAACATAGTACAGGGAGGTGGACAGGCAGTGGGACACTCCCTACTCTATCACATTAATGAGTTTTATCAGTAAGAAGGCTGACGTATCAGCCGCATACACTGGTGTATATGAACTTAATGCCCTTTAAGCAGTTGCATATTCTTACCCTTAAATTTGTTTCAATTTTTGTCAATTAGGTAATTCTCTGTCAATTTACCTCTAAGGCTGGTCTGCTTCTTAAGGGTTTGAGCCATTAGGTTTGAGTCATCTGGGGTCAGGGTTTACTCTGCTCTTTTTAGCCCATTGACCCCAGGGAAGGATTTTCTTACAGTATCTGAGACACGGTTGTCTCCACAGAAAGATGGGATGAGATCTTTCTCTCATGGCTGTTGTTAGTATAGCAGGTAATCCAAGTATTTAGAGTCATGCTTACTGCAGGGGAACTGTTTAGTAGCTTCTGACATGGTTGTTGTCATCATACCAGTTTTGAGATTGTGATCTTTCTACGAGCGACTATGGACATTGTCTCTCTTTTTTTGAGACAGAGTCTCAGGCTGTAGCCCTTGGTAGAGTGCTGTGGCATCACAGCTCACAGCAACCTCAAACTCTTGGGCTTAAGTGAACCTCTTGCCTCAGCCTCCCAAGTAGCTGGGACTATTAGTGCCTGCCACAATGCCCAGCTTTTGTGTTGTTGTTGTTGTTGTGGCAGTTGTCATTGTTATTTTAGCTGGCCCAGGCCAGGTCCCAACCCCTAGCCTGGGTGTATGTGGCCGGCACCCTACCCACTGAGCTATGGGTGCTACCAGACATAGTCATCTTGAAGACAACGCTCATTTTCTAGTTTGGGGGGGACACTGAATAATATTTGGTGTGTCAAACAGATCTAAACCTCTATAGAGGAAAGATATAAGCCTGTGTTCATGTCACACTTGTTTCTCTTTAATGTCCACAAGAGTGAGATCCACACTAATTTAGAGAATCCCCTTACTACTCAAGGAAACGTATAAAACAACTCATAGCAAGCTGAAGTGTATTAATATGGGTCTTACAAAACACTTCAATCGCATCAATTTTATCAATGCTTTTCTCATTTGTTGTGAAGAGAGAATTTGTTTCCATCTCTCTTTGGTGAACATGTTCATTTTCATTTTACGGTACTTTGCATTTAGGGATGTGGCCATAGAGTTCTCTCAGGAGGAGTAGAAGTGCCTGGACCCTGCTCAGAGGGCTTTGTACAGGGCTGTGATGTTGGAGAACTACAGGAACCTGCTCTCCCTGGGTGAGGATAATGTGGCTGTCACAATCGGGCTCTGTCCTGTGTGTCTTTGCATGTTCTCTTCTGAGCCTTGTGGGAGCCCCCGCATAGCCGGGCTTAGATGGAAACCTTATTGACTCAGAGTGAAAACCTCCATGTGTTAGCTGGGCGTTGTGGCGGGCGCCTGTAGTCCCAGCTCCTCGGGAGGCTGAGGCAAGAGAATTGCTTAAGCCCAAGAGTTTGAGGTTGCCATTAGCTGTGATGTCACAGCGCTCTACCCAGGGTGACATAATGAGACTCTGTCTCAACAAAAAAAAAAAAGAAAGAAAGAAAGAAAAAAGAAAAGCTCCATGTGCTTTCTGGACTTTCACCATCTCCCTTCTTCGGTGCCCCCTTCCTGACACAGCACGTTGTGGGACCACAGCTTACATATGCAAAAAACCCTTATGGCAGACTTTTAAAGCTCTAGTTTTTCCTCTGGTCCTTTTGACTCAGGAGTTCTTGACAGAGAGCTAGATGTTTGCATAACACAGTTTCATACACACTCAGAAGGCAGCTTTAAGTGCATGAATTTATGAAAAAGTGCTCATTATCCTTAATCAGCAAACAAATGCAAATCAAAACCACCATTTCTTGATCCATTTGCAATTTCCTTTCTATTTCCTAATGGGAGGGCTTAGATTTTAGCAAAGCCACAGCGCTTCTTGATTTCTTGGTTTTATAAGCATAACTCTTGCTTCCTTGACCTGACTGTTCTCTGCATGTTGGAGAGAGGAAAAGAGCCCTGGTCTGTGGAGACTGAAATGAAAATACCAAGAATTTCAAATGAAGGGGGCACCTGTGGCTCAGTGAGTAGGGCACTGGCCTCATCTACTGAAGGGAGCGGGTTCGAACCCTGTCCTGGCCAAACTGCAACAAAAACATAGCTGGTTATTGTGGCAGGTGCCTATAGTCCCAGCTACTCAGGAGGCTGAGGCAAGAGAATCACCTAAGCCCAAGAGTTGGAGGTTTCTGTGAGGTGTGATGTCACAGCACCCTACCGAGAGTGACAAAGTAAAACTCTGTCTCTTAAAAACATAAATAAATAAATAATTTCAGATGAGGGGAAATGGATCAAAATGTGCACTCAGGTAAGAGCTCAGGAGGGCATAGTGGAAGTCACACTATTACACAGTGGGTGGGAAAGTCTGTAAGTGGAGAGGGAACTCTTTCATTGAGCAAAACATTAACTTCTGTGAGCTCTAAGCAGGAGTCTTTGTCTCAGCTTACCAGTGTGTTCTTTAGATGAGTAGTTTATTTTTCACCCTCCAGTGGTGCTGCAGCTCAAACAGAGACCAAGGCAAATTCTTTATTTTATCGGGAATGACCTCTGAGAACTGTTTGGTCCTGTGCCTGTGTGAGACACAGGGAGGGCCATTTCAAAGGGGTCTCTTTCCCCTGTGGTGTGTCCTTCTGTATTTCATTCCATGTGGTCTCAGTTCTCTGTCCATACAGTCAGAGCTGAGACCACCAAAGACCTGAGGCCTTGAACTCTTCAGGTGCCGCCCATTTCCTGTACTTGGAAGACCTGATCAGGATGTGGGAAAACGTTGGCTGCTCTTTCTTTGCATGTGGGGCTGGGAAATAGCCCAGAGCTGTCTGCGGCCCTCTCTGCCTGTTCAGGTCAGTTGGAGATAAGAGGAAGCCAAGGTTTTTCCTGTTCTCCCCTGCCACTCAGCACAGAATGTCTCTCTTCTGGTCAGCAAATTGTGTTGGGTTTCTTTCCACTAGTAACCAAATTTTTGGTGGCCATCAAAGGGTTCCCTGTACTTCATTTGTGACCATGTTTACCTGAGATACTGTCAGAACCCACGGGCAGAGGGCTGAGTCCCCAAGCCTGCTGTCCACCTGATACTCCACTCATAAGTAGGAGGTTGTCACGTTTCCTTCTGACCAACCAGCTGTAAGTTGGAGGTGCCTTAAGGCCCTTCTCAGTGTGATTATTTGCTAGGTTGGCTCACAGCCCTCAGTGACATACTTTGTTTGCCTGTGGTTTATTATAAGGGACAGTTGAGAGGATACAGGTGAAAAGCCAGATGAAGGGGTGTACTTATAGCTCTTTGAGGATTCGCCATAATTCTTTTTCAAAATGGCAATATTAGTTTGATATCCCCCCACAGTGTGTAAGTGTTCCCTTGTCTCCACACCGACACCAGCGTCTGCAGCTTTGGCCTTTGAGATGTGGGCTATTCTCACTCAATTCCTACCTAACTGGGATTAGGTGATACCTCAATGTGGTTTGAACTTGCCTTTCTTTGCTGATTAGGGATGATGAGGACTTTTTCTTTCTTTCTTTCTTTCTTTCTTTTTTTTTTTTTTTTGAGACAGAGCCTCAAGCTATCACCCTGGGTAGAGTGCCGTGGCATCACAGCTCACAGCAACATAGCAACCTCCAACTCCTGGGCTCAAGCGATTCTCCTGCCTCTGCCTCCCAAGCAGCTGGGATTACACAACGCCTGGCTATTTTTTGCAGCCATCCTTGTTGTTTGGCAGGCCTGGGCTGGATTTGAGCCTGCCAGCTCAGGTGTATGTGGCTGACGCCTTAGCCGCTTGAGCCACAGATGCCGAGCTGATGAGCACTTTTTCATGTGTTTATTGAAGTCATCTGTCTTCTTGAGAGTTATGAAATTGTTTCCTCTTTTCTTCTTGATTACTTTGTACTCTGTGTATATATTTATGTAGTATTACTAATATGTAAGCAGCTTCCTTTTTCTTATTTTCCCTACAAAGCTTATCTGTGCCTTTTTTCCAGCAGCTTTCAGTATCTATTGTATGTCTCTGTTCATAGTCTCTCTGAAATTCACCCATAACCCTCCCAGCTCCTGCACATGGCCCACTACCCCAGTGCATGAATCACCTCTTTGTGTTTTTAGCATTGCCAATGTGACATATAAAGTATACAGATGCTCCTTTCAATGTCCAAGTAGGTGTCAGAGACCTAGTCTTATGCTCAGACTCCAGAAATGCCAGAGGCATAGGTTCAAATTCCACTTTCTTTTTCTTTTAAGGGAGGAGCTGTGTATTAGGAAAGATACAATTCTAATAAAAATTAACTTAGATCATGCTTTTACTCCCATCTGCCATTTCAAAAGGAAGGTAAAATCGATAAATGTAATGAAGTTGAAAACTCTCTCATCCATATTACCTCATATTCACCACTTGAAACATTCCTTCTAAACTCAAAATCCACGTGTATGATGAATGTAAGAACAATTTTGGGAATTCTCCAATAGTCACACAAGAACGGAATGCACACGTTAGAGAAGAACTTACAGGCATAATGAATATGGCAAAGCCTTTAGTGGGTCTTTAAGGCCTCCTAACCATGGAGTAATTCATATTGGAAATAAACCTGGGCCATGTGAAGCCTGAGTCAAACCTTTCAGGCGAAATTCAGACTTTATACAACCTTGGAGAAGCCATCCTGGAGAGAAACCTTAGAGATGTAATGAGTATGGTAAGGTCTATAGGTTGAATTCCTACCTTACATGACATCAGGGCATTTGTACTAAAGAAAAACCTTACAAAGGCAATGACTATGAGGAGGCTTTTAGAGAAAAGATATCCCTTATAGTTCATCAGGAAAAAAAAATAGCAATTGGAGAGAAACTGTACAAATGGAATGTGGGTGGCAAGGTCTTTAATTGTAAAAGATAATCTTGTAAAATATCAGGGCACTCCTACAGGAGAGAAGCCTTACAAATGCAGTGACAGTGGGAAAAAATTGAGGTCATGTTTGAAACTTCATAAACATCAGGTTATCCATAATGCAGATAAACTCTATAAATGTGATGGTTGTGTCAAGGTTTTCAGGTGCAAAGCATCCTTCAGTTCATCTCTGAATTCATACTGGAGAGAAAACTTATAAGTGTAAGGAATGTAACAAGGCCTTCCTATGGAAGAAAACCCTTACAGTTCATCAGAAAACCCACTTTTAACATAGGTTAAAAGTGTATTGAATGTGACAAGGCCTTCAGACACAAGATATCCCTTATAGTTCTTCTGGAAACATGTACTGAAGAGAAACCTTACAAATGTAATGAGTGTGGCAAGACCTTTGCTCCCAAAAGAGACCTCGTACAGCATCAGGGCATTCATACAGGAGAGGAGCTTTACAAAGGACTAATTTAGGTTGTATTCAAAACGTCATGTCCATCTGGTTATTCATAATGTAAATACACCCTATCAATGTGATGATTATGGTAAGGTTTTTAGGCAGAAAGTATCCTTAAGAATTAACCTCAGTATTTATACCAGAGGGAAACATCACAAATCTAATGATTGTGACAAGGTCTTCAGTTTAAAATTGAACCTCGAAAGTCATCAAAGAATTCACACAGGAGAGAATCCTTACAAATGGATTGTATGCACTAAGGCCTTTAGTCACATTTTGTACATGGCACAACAACAGAGAATTCATTTGTGAGAGACTCTGCAGCCTCATTGAAGGTGACAACTTCTCATCATGAGTTCCACCATTAGCATCAAGGAGTCCATAATAAAGAGAAATCAAACAAATGCAAAGTACGTGACTGGGTTTTATCCAGGCCTGACCACTCACTCACTCCTTATTATACAACCAAAGGTACATCTTCCATGAAACCACCCAAATGAAATGTTTGTCATATGACTAATACCCAAGGACCATTACTGTGGAATATCAGAGTTTGCACAGGAAATAAAGCAGTCTCTAGTTCTCCAGTATATAATGTCTGATGTTACACAGTGGAGAATAACTCTAAATCAAAATACATTGACCGGCATGATATGACACATATCACACATATAAGGACATATGGACATACTCAGGTATATTTAAGTTATACAATGTTTGGGGTTGCATCTGTGGCTCAAGAAGTAGGGCGCCAGAGATGGCGGGTTCAAACCCGGCCCCGGCCAAAAACTGCAAAAAAAAAAAGGTTATACAATGTTTCATTATTTGAGTTTCTTTGAAAAGACTACTTTACTTTTTATGACTTTCACCCTGAACTTTGACTTGTCTTCATATGCCATCCTTAGTGACCTTTTAGTGTGGTGTCTGGGAAAGAATTAGTAGAATGACAGTCCTGAATTGATCACTGAGAATCATTTCTGTGCTATTTTCTATAAAGAAGGGACACTGCCTTTGAAGTTTAATTTTTGTTTCTATTTTTATGGAGACTATAATGCAGGGTAATGTGCACTGGAGTGATCATAGCCCATTTCCCCTCAACCCATAATTCCTGGCCTCCAGCTATCTTGTTCCCTCTACTTCGATAGCTGAGATTAGAGTAAACCATATTTGGTCCAGCAGGTTATTTGTAATTTGTTTTTGACAAAAAGTATCTCACTATGTTCCCCAGGCTGATTTCAAACTTTGGATTCTAGCAATTCTCCCAACCTGCTCTCATTGTGCTTTTTTTTTTTTTTGGTAGAGACAGAGTCTCACTTTATCGCCCTCGGTAGAGTGCCATGGTGTCACACGGCTTACAGCAACCTCCAGCTCCTGGGCTTAGGTGATTCTCTTTCCTCAGCCTCCCGAGTAGCTGGGACTACACGGGCCCACCAAGACGCCCAGCTTTTTTTTTTATTGTTGTTGTTGCAGTTTGGCCGGGGTTGGGTTTGAACCCGCCACCCTCCGTATAGGGGGCCAGGGCCCTACCCACTGAGCCACAGGTTCCACCCTCTCATTGTGCTTTTTTCCTCTGACATTAAATATTGTCTGATTTATGCAGGATGGCAGTGAGCAGTGAATATTCTACCACTGTGGTGTCAGTCAACCTGCCCAGAGCATTCTGCACACACTTGTCCTTAAAGAATGCTTGGTGGGTTTTAGGAACCTACTGTTCTACCAAATCAGAGAAAGAGAATAGGCCATGAGCTTTGGACCATGAGAATTTTATGAGAAGACAGTAATACCTTGTTCTTTTTTGTTTGTTTGTTTTGTTTTTTTATTTTTTTTGAGACACAGTCCTACTTTGTTGCCCTGGGTAGAGTGCTTTGGTATCATAACCCATTGCAACCTCAAACTCTTGGGCTCAAACCATCCTCTTCCTTCAGCCTCCAAAGGAGCAGGGCCTACCAGCACCCGCCACAACACCAGGCTGTCCTAGAGACAGGGGCTCACTCTTGCTGGTAGGGATCTCGAATTCCTGAGCAGAAGTCATCTACCCACCTCAGCCTCCCAGCATGCTACTGGTACAGGGAGGAGCCACCATGCCAGGCCTCAGTAATAGCTTCTTAAGGACTAATAAAGGCTGTAGAAATAACATGGGAAAGCTGGTGGTCCCCTTCTCCATTTAATGGCAATAGGTGTTGTTTATTGATTAAAAAAATAGTCTTTTTTTCATGCTAAAGAGATGAAAGTTCTATCCCAGTAGACAATTTCATCAAAACTACCAGTAGAGCATGAACTTGAGGCCATTCACATTCACCTCTTGGCATTGTAATTTGCAACTTTTTTATTCCGGAAACATCATAATACCCGTTTGAACTAATAAAACTTAATAGTTTTTCATACCTGTAATTGAGTCACTGTGTTTCTACCAAAGTTGTTTTATTCCACCTGAGGAGGATACTCCTTGGCACACAATAACATTGAGCGATTGGGCCAGTGATTTTTATTTATTTATTTTTTTCTTTCTTTTTTTTTTTTTATTGTTGGGGATTCATTGAGGGTACAAGAAACCATGTTACACTGGTTGCATTTGTTGGGAAAAGTCCCTCTTACAATCGTGTTTTGGGCCAGTGATTTTTAACCTTTTTTTGTATCGCAGCACACTTGAACCTATAGTTAAACTTCTTGGGGCGTACTTGAGTAAAGGAAAAGAATATACTTACTGTGCTTTGAATGTCTTTCCTAAGTCATTTCATTAATGATCTTTAACAATTTTTGAGGCACACCTAAGATCCTCTCAGGGCACATCACTATACCCAGGCACGTTGTGTGAGGCACGGTTGGTTGAGGCATCTAGAACACATTTTTTTGTGAAATCAAAGGACAGATTCTTTGGTATACATGCACTTAGGTAGGTATGATTGCTACAAGGTCATTGTTCTCAGTAGGAAAGTTATTGTCTCTATGCTTGCCCTAGGATACTTATGTGAGTCCAGTGAAAATTGCAGAGATTTCACTTCAGACTCTTAGACCCTCAAATATGCATCCTATGGCTAAACATGCTCTGTGTGATGATATTTCTATATGCTTCTCTCCTGCGCCAAGTATGCCACTTGGCACGCCCCTGCATTGTCCTTAATCAGAAATGCACATATATCAGCTCGGTGCCTGTAGCTCAGTGAGTAGGGCGCCAGCCACCTTGAACCCGTAGGTGGTGGGTTCAAGCCCAGCCTGGGCCTGCTACACAACAACTGCAACCAAAAAAATGGCCAGGCGTTGTGGCAGGTGCCCATGGTCCCAGCTACTCTGAGGCTGAGGCAAGAGAATCGCTTGATCCCAAGAGTTTGAGGTTGCTGTGAGCTGTGACACCATGGCACTCTACTGAGGAGGACATGGTGAAACTTTGTCTCAAAAAAAAAATGCACATATGCTAATTTGGATGTTATGATGACATAAAGGAATGTCTAGACAATAAGAATAAAAATAACTCTGCTTCCCTTTGACCTTGCAGGACTCCATGACATAATTTTTAAATGCTATCCCTTGTGCATTTCCTGTGTGGAATCAGTACTGAAAATGGGAATTTTGCTGGATGAACTAGGAACCACCTGTATTCACTCTTGTCACACTGTACCTGCGTTTTACTTTGCATTCCCCTGGATCTTGGTTGTTCGCATGCACCTAACCTTTGGTTGAGACATTGACAGTGGTGTGCACACAGAAGAGGTGTGAGAATTTGTATTGCACAGTGAGGTTTTTGAGGTGCACACATGGCTTGAGAGGAGCTGTCATGTATGGGGTGCTATGAATTTTATGGTTGGGGTGGAGGTGGTTTTAACTTGTGTGGTTTAAACCTATACCTGGTGCCAAAGGAGGGGGCACTCAGACACTAATGTTAGCCATCCAGATGAGCAGAAGAAGTAAAGAGAAGACAGAGGTTCAAAAGTTGTTAATATTCAAATATCACATGATGCAGTTTGACTTTTTAAAGTAACAGAGTTTTCTTGTGAAATCATTCAATGTGGTTAGGACAGACCATGTTAATCATACACTTCATTCCTTTCTTGGTTGTCCCAGAAGTTACTTTGTACAGTGTGTGGTGGCTCACACCTGTAATCCTAGCTCTCTGATAGGCTAAGGGGAACACTTCAACACAGGAGTTTAACAGGTCTGAACAAGTACAAGACCCTATCTCTACTCAAATAGAAATATTAGTCTGGTGGGTCACGTGGTGGGCACCAGTGTTGCCATCTGTTCCAGATGCTGAGGCAGGAAGATCACTTGAGTCCTGGACATTGGGGTTGCTGTGAGCTAAGCTGATGCCACAGGCCTCTACCCTGAGTAGCACAGGGAGATTCCATCCCCAGAAAAGAAAAAAAGTGAAATATAATTTGGTTAAATTTCCTACAATTTTCTTTTTTTTTGGTAGAGACAGTCTCACTTTATTGCCCTCAGTAGAGTGCTGTGTCATCACACAGCTCACAGCAACCTCCAACTCCCGGTTGAAGCAATTCTCTTGCCTCAGCCTCCCAAGTAGCTGGGACTACAGGGGCCCACCACAATGCCTGCCTATTTTTCTGTTTTACAGTTTGGTGAGGCCAGGTTTGAACCCAACACCTTTGGTATATGGGGCCGGTGCCCTATTCACTGAGCCACAGGAGCCACCCCTAAAGTTTTTTTAATAGTAGAAACTAGATTATTGAGTGGAAATGTTTATTATATCATAAAGGTGATAAAAGAATTTTACAAAAGGAGATTTTTTAAAAATTAAGGAAACAATCTTTAGATTATGATACAAAGAAATATATACCATGGTTCGTTTTCAATTCTAATGAAATAATCTGTTTATATATGACTTTTTAACCTAAATTTTTCTCTTTCAAATACCGTAAGTCAATGTGTATGTTTAAGATTTTCTATGTTACTTAGTGACAAATGTGGAGTTTATAAGGGAGGGTACTGTTTGGGGACAGATTTTGTGACATGAGCATGCTTATGGGACAATGGCAGGCCAAAGCTAAGTTCTCTGTCAGCATGAAAAAGCAGTGCACCTTCAAGTCTTTAGTGTAGGCAGAGCTTTGGGAGAGTACTAGATGGTGAACTGAAATTTCTTAATGTGGGCCTTATCTAAGATCAGCTGCTTGGAAATCACCTTTGGAAGTTAATGAGCATCTGCAGAGGAAAACGAAAAGGTAATAAGAGGGAAAATCTTTCAGTCTTCAACTTGACTTTGTGACAAGGAGATAATCTCTATTGCTGAATCCCTCACTGTGCCACCTTCCTGTGGCTTATATTTCTATTCAGAGTGACAGTCTTTCAGGAAAGCAAAATGTGTTTTTGGTTGTGCCAGGAAAACTGGCACCCAAAATATTTTATTTTCGCCAAAATTGCTTAATAAAAAAATTTACATAATAAATACATTTTGTTTTAATAATTTCAAGTTGAAGGAGAAGGGAGGGGAGGGGAGAGGTTTGATCGAGAGAGAGAGAGAGAGAGAGAGAGAGAGAGAGAGAACAGTGGGACCGCACCTATGGAGCATATTGCAAGGGTACAAGTCAAATCTATCAAGTATACAACATAAATGTATTAACAATATAGTGAAGTAAATGAGGGGAAAGCTATATTAATTAGTTTGATGTAAGCACTCCAATTTGTATACAAATTCAACACATTGTTCCCCACAAATGCATAAAGGTATTCATGATTTATGTAAAATAATAATAATAATAATTTCAAGTTGTATGAGGTGGTGCACACTTATAATCCCAGGTTCCTGGGTAGCTGAGGCAGGAGGATCATTTGAGAAAAGAAAACAAAGAAAAGACCTAAAATATATAAAAATTTAGCCTGGTGCATTGGCATACACCTGTAATCCTAGCACTCTGGGAGGGTAAGGCAGTTGGATCTTTTGAGCTCAGGACTTCAAATCAGCATGAGCAAGTGTGAGACACTGTCTCTGCTAAAAATAGGAAATCTACTGGGCATTGTGGCAGGTGCCTGAAGTCCCAGTTACTTGGGGGACTGAGGCCAGAGGATCACTTCAGCCCAAGATTTTAAGGTGGCTATGTACTATGACACCATACTCACTCTTCTCAGAGTGACAGAATAAGACACTCTCTCTTAAAAAAAAAATAGATAGATAAATATAGATATAGATATCAGTATATAAAACACATTTTTAAATGTATTTTCTAAGGACCTTTATATTGAACTGACATTCACCTGAGTTTATAGTACATTCAGAACATATTGATGTGAGCCTACTACAAGGCCAACAAATTTTATTTTTTATTTTACTTTATTTTATTTTAGTTTTTTGAGACAGAGTCTCACTATGTCGCCCTCAGTAGAGTGCTGTAGTGTCACAGCTCACAGCAACCTCAAACTCTTGGGCTTAAGCGATTCTCTTGTCTCAGCCTCCCAAGCAGCTGGGACTACAGGCGCCCGCCACAAAGCCCGGCTATTTTGTTTTGTTTTTGTTGTTGCAGTTGTTTAGTTGGCCTGGCGGGTTCGAACCCGCCACTCTTGGTGCATGTGGCTGGCGCAGTAACCCATGAGCAATGGGCGCCAATCCAGGCCAACAAATTTTATGTTAAAGATACATAATCTCAAGAGTGTAAGAGAATAATAACTAGTGTGAAGAACACGTGCATAATTCCTATTTACATTCAAGAGTTACTGCTTTTTTCAAAGCAGCCCTCTGTGACCACTTACAGTGGCTGAACCCTACGGGCCCCAGGGTTGTCCCCCTGGCAGTCTCTGAAACTGAGTTTAGAGACTCCTCCCTCTGGAGTGAACTGAGAATAGAACCGGAAAGGATTTCTAGTGTCCTCTGTTGGGCATCAGCCTGAAACTGCACATTCAGCCCCAGGAGGGGTTTGCAATTCACACTGTAGTTTGCCTCTCCTACACAGACATCCCTGGAGTATTTAATGTGATTATAGAACTTAATTTTAATTACAGGAACGTTCCTGGATTTTATCACCAGCGGAGGCTGACGCTCCCTGCTAGATTCCAGTTCCCTGACCTCTGAATTGCTCCTGCCTCTTCCTACGGTTTGTCCCACAAACCCATGGAACTGCACCTGGGGAACAAGAACACCTGAATCGTAGGCCCCGCCCAGACCCGCCCCGCCCGTGCGGCCCCGCCCCTTGTCGTGCCCGCCCACAATCTGTGGTTCTCCCGCCTCTCCCACCTGCGCAGGTTCCCGCAGACACGGAAGCCGCTGACTAGAACATAGGCGATCCTGGATTCGGTGAGTTTCTCTTCTTGCGATCACGAGTTCGTTTCTCAATCCCCAGCCCCTCTGTACCCGGATTCTGGGGGCCGTAGCGACCTCACACCCTCGCGCGGCTCCTTCCACTCCGAGTCAATTCGCGTCCCAGTGAGCGTCCGGGTCGCTTCCCTGTGAACTGAGTCGCCCTGAGGCAG
>CAUYON010019111.1:0-25862 GCA_963573935.1 Arctocebus calabarensis | reverse complement strand
AACGTCTCTAGGCTTGCCAGGAGACTGTCCTGTTCTCAGCGTTTCCTTTTAATGTGATAAGAATCAGTAACTGTCCTTTGCAAGCATGGTGTCCAGTCCTCCCAAAGGACAACAAGAAGTAGCCAGCATTTCATACTCTCTGAGTAGCTCTTTTGTTATCTACTGTTGCATAATAGATAATCTCAAAGCTTGGTGGCTACTGGAGAGGGATCCACTTCCAAACTCACTCACATAGTTGTTGGCAAAGCTTGGAGGCTGTTAGACTTGAGGGGCTCAGTCCTCACTGGCTGTTGGCCAAAGGCCGCACTCAATTCCTTACACATTGGCCTCTCTGTATGGTAGTTCTTTACATGGCTGCTGGCTTCATCACAGTGAGCTGGTGACAGCCAGCCAGCCAGAGAGAAGGTCTGCAAATGACATGGTGCCATGGCTTTACAGCTTAATCTCAGAAGCAACGTTCATTACTTTTACAGTACAGGCTGTCCCCGTGTTATAGATGACCTGACTTATGGCGATCTGTACTTATGAATAGTCTGCTAAGGCTCCCCATAAAGGTAATTTATAATTACTTAAGTTCATAATTCGGGAACTAGTTTCTTCTGCATGTGTAAACAGACCCTCATGATGTAAATAGTTTGTTTGTGCCCCAGTTTTACAGTCGCCGCTGGTCTCATAGATAGATAGAGAAGCAGCTGATAGAAACATAAGAAGAAGAATCAGATGATCCAGAGGCAAGAAAAGTTTATGACCAAAGAATGAGCTAAAGCCTTTCATCTCAGTAAAGCAGGATTTGCTAAGCTTGAGAAGCAGGGTCCTAACAGTGAACAGTTTACAAAGGCTTACGAAAGAGATAGTGAGAATGTCAGTTACTACAAGGCCATTTATGATGAAAAAAAGAAAAAAAAATGTGTGTGCAAACAACCCCAGATACCTTTTTTAAGAAGCCAACTTTAGTCGTAAGCTCCTCTCCTGCAGTGACAGAATCAAACCCTGATTCTCCAGCACCCACTTTATCCTCTCCAGCACCACCCCCACCATCTTCAGTGTTTATTAATGTCACCCTCTCTTCTTTTCCACAAATGCCCCTTCCAGTAAGCAAGGCATTAGATGAATGTTAACCTTAAATATTCTATTTTTGAAAATCCTTCTATCTCCTCTCTAAACTTTTTGCATGAGTTTGCTTTTATGTTCTGTTTGAATCAAAGGAAGAGCACAAAATAAATAAATAAATATATAAAAGAAAGAGCACAATAGTTTCTATAACTTATTATTAAAGTAGAGGAGTATCATTATTATTATTACTGTAGTATTACGCTATATTATTATTACCACATATGAGCCATTATAGCATTGTTGTTGTTATTATGATTGCCATCATATATGCGCTGTTCATTAGGGATCGAGTTACATACAAATCTAACCTAAAGATGTTCTCAAGAACATTATCTTGTCCAGAACCCCAGGGACTGCCTGTATTCTACTTTTTTTAAAGTGTCCTATTCAGTGATACTAATTACATTCACAGTGTTGTGCAACCAACACCACCAACTGTTTCCAAGACCATTTTTTGTCCAACATTTTTTCACTGTGGTAAAATATATGTAACAAAATGTATCTTAAGCCATTTTTAAGTGTAAGTTCAGTGGTATTAAGTGAGTTCACATTGTTGCATAATCATTATCATCATCCCTCTCCAGAAATTTTTTTCTTGCAAAACAAATTCTATACCCATTAAACAATAACTGCCCATTTCCCCTCCCCTTAGTCCCTGGAAATCGCCATTGTACTTTCTGTTTCTGTTAATTTGATGACTGTAGGTACCTCAGATAAGTCGAATCAGGCAGTATCTGTCCTTTTGGGTCTGGCTCATTTCACTTAGCATAACCACTCAAGGTTCATTGAGCATGTGTCATTATTTCCTTGGTTTTTAAGGCTGAATAATATTCCATGGTGTGGATATGCCCCATTTTGTTTATCCAGTCATATATTGATGGACATTTAGATTGCTTTCATCTCTAAGCTATTGTGAATAACGCTGCTATGAACAGGAGTGTACAAGTACCTCTTTGAGATCCAGCTTTTAATTCTTTGGGGTGTATAACCAGAAATGGAATTTCTAGGTTGTATGGCAATTCTAATTTTTAGTTTTTGAGGAATTACATCATTTCCTGCAGTAGCTGTGCCATTTTACATTCTCACCAACAGTGCACAAGGGTTCCAATTTCTCCACATTCCTGCCAACATTTATTTTGATAGTGGCCATTACAATGGGTGACAGGAGGTGTCTCACTGTGGTTTTGATTTACATGGCCCTAATTAATAATGGTGGCAAGCATCTTTTCATGTGGTTATGGGGCAACTGTATATCTTCTCTGGAGAAATATCATTTGCTCATTTTTTAAATTGACTTTCTGTTGTTGAATTGTAGGCATTCTATTACATAATCTGGGCATAAATCCTTTATCAGATATACGATTGACAAATATTTTCTCCTATTCTGTGGGTTGCCTTTTTATTCTGTAATTAGTGTCCTTTGATGCACAATTACAGTATTTCATTTTTTATAATAGGTCAAGCCTTCCCAGGAGGTTTCTGTAACTTATTGTTATAGTACAGGAATATCATTATTATTATAGTTTTGTACTATATTATTATTACAGTAGAGGAGTACTGTAATAATCCATCCATGGATTACACCCAATCCATCAGGTGGAGATAAGGCTCAATGGTGGCAGTGACCAGAATTGCTGCATGTCCAGAGAAGGGAGGTAGGGACAGGGTTGAGTCCAGAGCAATGCTGTCCATAACACAGGTGGGGCAGAGGCTGGCATTACCTCAAAGCACCAGGCCTCTCAGGGGCTAACCTGCTGCCTCGGCATATTATCTACTTGGTATATCACTGGAATTCAAGTCTTTTGCTGGAATATATGGAAGCAAGGCACAATCACAATATTGTGTGTGTGTGGGGGGGACCCGCTTATGCAAGGCTGTAGGAAGTGCGCATGAATGTAACATTTTAGAACAGTGAAATGTACCAAGAATTGAAACATGGCCATAACCTTTGTCTTATTAGTTCCCTTCTATGAGTCTCAAACATGAGTAAAAATCAGAAAATCACATAGCAGTTTATGTGAAATGATCCCACTTTTGTTTACCAATAAATGTGTATGTTTAAGTGTAGCCATATGATTAGCTCTAGAAAGCTGAATGACAGGTTTAATTTTCTTTTTTTCCTATCTGCATTTTCTGTGATGAAAATGAGTTACTTTTATAAGAAGAAAGTTTTTTATAAACACATGTAAATTATAATAGTGATTATTTGTTTAAAAACTCACAAATTAGAAACATTTAAGCTTTTTTGTGTGGGTTTTTTTTTTTTTTGAGACAGAGTCTCACTTAGTCACCCTTGGTAGAGTGCTGTGGCATCATAGCTCACAGCAACCTCAGTCTCTTGGGCTCAAGCAATCCTCTTGAGTAGCTGGGACTACAGGGGTCTGCCACAATGTCTGGCTATTTTTGGAGATGGGATCTTGCTCTTGCTTAGGCTGGTCTTGAACCACTGAGCTCAAGCGATCCAAAACCTGGGCGTCCCAGAGTGCTAAGATTACAGGTGTGAGCCACTGCTCCCTGGCCATTAGAAGCATTTAAAATGTTCAAGACTAGAGACTTGGGTTAAGTAATCATTATATAACCATATAATACACCCTTATGTGGTCTTAAAATTACACTTATATAGAATTTAGCAACACAGAAAAATGCTCCTCATAAATTAAATTTAAAACAGAAATTAGATATACTTTAGGAAAAAATGTTCACTTTCATTTGAGGTCAGATGTTGGACTTAATATACCTGGCAAATCAAAACAATGAAGCCAACAGATACCAATATCTGACATACAGCCGGTCCTCAACAAGTGTTGAATCAATTAATCTTCTCTAGTCAAATTAATGAGTTCTTCTGGGCTGGGTGGCTGAGTGGATAATCTGATTAAAGTTTACTATGCTGATTGTTTAGGTTTGCCTGAGTTTGCTTGCCTTGGTTTGAGTATTTTGATTGATTCATATGAAGTGTTATTAGATGGACACTTTTGTTTACATATGTCTAGAAAAACATTCTGAAAGAAATCCACCAAGATGTCAACAGTGGTTTTCTCTGGGTGATGATATTGTGATAATTGCATTTATATTTTATACTTGTACATTCTGTTTTGTTCCCAATTTTTTGCCCTCCCCTTTCCTGTGAGGGATCCCTGCCCATTGCCCATGACTCCCCAGTGTTCCCTCAGGGAGGAGTAAACTACCTCTCCCCACTGACGTTGGACTTGGCTTTGTGATTTCAGTAGCCAGTGGAATGTGAGCAGAAGTGACTGGACAATGTCAGAGCAGAAGCTCTCAAAGCTGTCATGTGGTTCAGCCAGTACTGTCCCCTTTGCTAAGAGAACAGTGTGTCCTGGTGGAGATGATGCTTTAGCCTGTATCTAGCAATGGACATATGTAGAACTTGGCTGGCCACTGTCACTGTGGAACAGGAGAGAAAAGTAAACCTTGTGGCTTTAAGCACTGAGATGTGGGGTCATGTGTCACTGCAGCATATATCAGTTAAAGCTGATGAATGCTTTTCTTTATTTTCCAAGTTTTCTACAAGTACTATATATGAGTTTTATGATTGGTTTCTTGGAGTTATTAAAATACATATTAACTCTAGGAGTATTTAACACACTGCTGGAAATCTATCATCTGTCTAGACTCCACATTACAAAATTCTCACTAAATTAGGTTCTCATGGACTACCAGGGTCTGAAAGTTATTTGGGAATAATGTAAGTAAAGCTGAGGTTGTTTTGAGCCCTTTTGCTGGCTTGACCCAGCTGAGGACGCTTGGTGGGTATATGCTGGCCCTAGTGGGCTAGGGAGGAGTGAAGAAGCAATGCCCAGGTATTAGTGGTCAGCATTATTTCTGCTTGTCTAACACCTATTCCCCTTTGTGCTAAAGGCACCCTGATTGTTCCACAAGGGAGAAGCCCTCCTCCACAGCCAGCCCATGCAGTTTGGCTGCATGGGACCCCACCTCCAGACTTTGGACTGAGCATGAAACCCAGGCCTGGTCAATCAAAGCAAGGAAGGCTCCTGGTCTCAGTGACTGGATCAAAGAAGGTCATTTGGCCTAAAGCAAGACGCTATATGAGGCATTTACCAAACAACTTTATTCTCCTCCCGGTCAGCTTTGATCAGGGGAATATGGACAGAAGTGCTATATGCCAATTCCATGCCTGACCTCACAATATCTCCAGCAGATAACATTATCTCTTGTCTTCCCATAATATCGAGGCCTCACACTGAAGATGGTAGGATCACAAAATGGAAGGAGCCTGTCTGTCTTAGTGACCCCTTGAAGCAAAGCTCCCATTCCTCAAACACACTGGACTATATGATGTAAGCAGTAAAATTTTATTATGTTAAGTCATTGCGATTTCAGGATTTATGTGTTACCATAGCAAAGTCTAGCCTACTCTGATAAATATATGACCCAAACTCAAGCCAGACTAATCAGAGTAAGCCCTAAGGACTTTTGTTTGGAAAGTTATGGCCTTTTCCTTGGAATTGCTAAACTGATAGGATGTGAACCTGGAGTGCTAAGGGCCATGGTTCACTGCACATATATTTCATTCATTGTGCAAGTGTTTATTTTTTTCTTATCAGGATACTTCAGATTTATTCATATCCAAGAAAAGGAGAGCAATGAAGTACTTAGAAGATACAGAGAGACATGGAGGCTTGAAGAGATTCACTTTGATAATTTTAGGAGGTACAGAAAGGCAGTAGAATTGGTTCCTACTGGTAGAAATTCGCTTACTACTTTAGCAACGAAAAAATCAACAAGTCGTGGTTGGTGAAAGCCTGGTGCTTTAATATATATCCCTATTAATGTCATTTCAGAGTTCTTTGCTTCTTTTTTTAAAAATTTCAAATTAATATGAGGGTGCAAATTTTTACTTTACATTGTTTTCACTTTCAAGATAGGCATGCCGGGTGCACCTTAGGTGAGATACAGCCAAATGCCCTCCCCCCTCCCTCCTCACCCTACTATATTTGTGTTTTACCATTTGTATGAGCATGTAATTGTTTATATATTGGTTTTATATTAGTATTGAGTACACTGGACTTTTTTCCCCATTCTTTAGATACTTTACTCTGAAGATGTGTTTTAACTCCATCCAGGTAAACATTACAGTAAAGTCTCCATCTTTTTATGGCTGAATAGTATCCCGTGGTATAAATATATCACATTTGTTCATTCATTCATGGGTTGCTTCCATGACTTAATCATGAACTGAGCTGCAACAAACATTCTGGTGCAAACGTCTTTAGGGTAAAATGATTTTTGTTCTTCCAGGTAGATACCTAGTAATGAGACTGTGAGATCAAATGGAAGGTTGACCTTTAGTTCCTTAATAATTCTCCATAGTTCTTTACATAAAGGTTGTATCACTTCGCAATCCCACCAGCAGTGTAAAAGTACATATCCATATGTACTCTCTCCATATCCACACCAGCATCTGCAGTTTTGGGACTTTGTAATGTGGGCTAACTTTACTGGAGTCAGGTGATATCTCAAAGTGGTTTCGATTTGCATTTCTTTGATGATTAAAGATGATAAACATTTTTTCCTGTGTTTATTTGGCCATTTGTCTATCATCTTCAGGGAATTTTCTGTTTAAGTCTCTTGCCCACTTATAAATGGGATTGTTTGCTATTGTTGATTAATTTGAGTTCTGTGTAGATTCTAGTTATCAGGCCTTTGTCAGATTCATCACATGCAAAAATCTTCTCCCATTCTGAAGGCTATCTGTTTGCTTTGTTTGTGGTACCCTTAGCTGGGCAGAAGCTTTTTAGCTAGATTAAATCCTAGGTTTTGGCCCGGCACAGTGGCTCATGCCTATGGTCCTAGTACTCTGGGGGTGGGGGCTGAGGTGGGTGGATCACCTGAGCTCAGGAGTTTAAGACCAGCCTGAGCAAGAGTGAGACTCCATCTCTACTAAAAATAGAAAGTCTAGCTGGGCACCTGTAGTCCCAGTTACTTGGAAGGCTGGGAAAAGATGTTAAAAGTAGCATTAAAGCAGAGCATTAGTAAGGGTCAAATGAGGCAAGAGGATCACTTAAACCCAAGACTTTGAGGTTGCTGTGAGCTATGACGCCATAGCACTCTACCAAGGGTGACAAAGTGAAACTCTGTCTCAAAAAAAACAAAAAGCAAAAACCAAATCCCAGTTATTTGTTTTTGGTATTGCTGCAATTGCTGGGGGTGGGCGGTGGGGTCTTCCTCATAAAATCTTTTCCCAGGCTAATATTTTCAAGCATTTTCCCCATGAATCCCATGTACTCAAGTTTGATATGAGGACAATTAATGACAATTATTGACACGTGGGGGTGAGGGAAGGGGAGAGCAGAAAGAGAAAGAATGAGGGAGGGGTGGGGAAAGGAAGAGCAGAGAGAGGGAAGGAGCAAGGTGGGTGGGGTCTTGGTGTGTGCCACACATTTTGGGGGCAAAACACAATTGTAAGAGGGACTTTACTGAACAAATGCAACCAGTGTAACATGGTTTCTTGTACCCTCAATGGATCTAGGTGTCTAGGTGTATCCCCAACAATAAAAAAAAATTTTTTTGTTGTTGTTTTGTGTCTTAAATTTAAATCTTTTATCCAGTGAGAATCAATTTCTGTCAATGACAGTAAATGTAGGTCTAGTTTCAGTCTTCTACCTGTGGTTAACCAGTTCTCCCAGTACCATTTGTTAAATAAGGATTCTTTTTTCCCAGTGCATGCTTTTGGGTTCATCTCTAGATTCTCTATTCTATTCCATAGTTCTATGTCTCTCTTTTTGTGCCAGTACCATGCTGTTTTGATCACTATAGACTTATAGCATAACCTGAAGTCTGGCAATGTGATGCCTCCAGATTTGTTTTATTTCTATGAATTGGATTGGCTATTTGGATTTTTTTTCTCATTCTATGTAAAACAAAGTACTGCTTTTTCAAGTACTTTAAAGTATGACACTGGTGCTTTGATAGAGATTGCATTACATCTGTAGATTGCTTTGGGTAGTATGAAAATTTTAACAATGTTTATTCTTCCCAGCCATGAGAATAGCATGTTTTTCCTTTTGTTAACATCTTCTGCTATTTCTTTTCTCAGGGTTTCATAGTTCTCTTTATAGAGATCATTCACACCTCAGGTATTTCATCTTCTGTGGGACTGATGTAAAAGGAATAGTCTTTTTTTTGAGACAGAGTCTCACTTTGTTGCCCTCGGTAGAGTGCCATGTTGTCACAGCTCACAACAACCTCAAACTCTTGGGCTTAAGTGATTCTCTTGCCTCAGCTTCCCAAGTAGGTAAGGCTACAGGCATCAATGCCCAGCTATTTTTTAGATACAGGGTCTTGCTCTGGCTCAGATTGGCCTCGAACTTGTGAGCTCAGGCAATCCACATGCCTTGACATCCAGAGTGCTAGGATTATAGGCGTGAGCCACCGTGCCCAGCAGGAATAGAGTCTTTGGTTTTATTCTTGGCTGAACTATTGGCATATATGAAGACTACAGATTTGTGGGTATTGATTTTGTATCCCTAGATCTGTTATATTCTTTCATTTGCAAATGTTTATTGAACCTGATTATGCTCCTGCCACTGGCCTAGACTCACAAGTTAGGGCTATAAGGTGGGGAAGAACCAATCTGAGAATGAGGCTAATGTGGAGGAAAGTCAAATGGAGAATCAGGGCATTGGTTTACACACCTAGATCCAACCATACTCTGAAATCCCCTGCACTCTTTTCTATAACCCATTTTGAGTGGAGTTTCTGTCAACTCCAATCAACAAATCATAACTAATTCAAGGATAAAACTGAAACAAAAACAAGGTCATAGATCTGTAGTGTTGTCTAGAGGGGCTCTTTAAGGAGGCCTGCAGATACTAGCTCAGAGCTTGTCAGAGCAGAGCAAGTGAACACAATGGTGTGTAGGACTGGGCATGCCCTGGGTCACTAGGACACCTCTGCAGTGGTGTCTGTGCCTGAACCAAGGGTGGGAGTGGGAAGAGCAGCCCTGGCCCCAAAGCTAGGAAGAGGCTTTCTCTGATGCCTAACACATACTAGCCCTGGGGTCTGATTGCCCAGGTGGACTCCACAAGCATCCACCTTGTTCCTGACTGGGCTCTGTAGTTTTGACAAAACACTACAAGTTGAAATTAGAACAGACACAAGTAAGAGTCAATTTGCATCCAGCTTCTGTTTGCGGGACTCTTGCTGTGTTCCATTTTTAGTGCTGGTTTGGGAAAATCATCGTGAACTCTTCGTATATGTCAGAAATGTTTTTCTTCCTCCCTCCTTCCTTCCTTCCCTCCCTCTTTCCCTTCATTCTTGCCATTCAACAGTAACCAAACATAATCTCAGCAAGGTCTTGTGTTGGACAGGACCTTGCTGAGATTATAGAATTTCTTACTATAGAAAAACAAGTGGGAAATAGGGGCTTTGGATCCACAGAAAGTGCGCTGTCACCATCATGTTTACAAAGTAGTTTTAGCTCTCCATCTTCTGAGCACAAGATAGGGTCACACTTCCCAGTCTTCTTGTTTGGGCAGTGGACAGTTAATGAGTCAGCCCAATGAGTTGGAGCATTTAATTGCTTATGTCAGACCTGCCAAAGCTCTCTTTCCATCTGTGATGTTGACAATTGAAATGGCTATTGAAATGGTGGCTGCTTCTTTGCCTGGGTCCTGGAGAAGGAAAACATGGAGCAGAAGCCATAGGGAACCTATTATAACATGTAACATGTTGTACTTCACCAAGGAAACTTTAGGTTTCCTTGTTATCCCATCATGGCTTCACCTACCCCGACTGATGCACACATTTGCCAGAGGATATAACATCAAGCCAAATAACATGCACAACAGAGATACTTCTATAGCATAGCATTGGGTCTCTCCAGAATTCCTGCTCAGAGGACGTCATGCTCCTATCTGGTTAGAGGCCTCATCTCCTGCTAGGGCTCTGCCTGCACACTTCTGCTCTCCCATATCAGATTGCAACTGACTTTTCATTGATCTGAGTTAGGTCTGGTTTCTGGACTGAGCTGGCCTGGGCTGAGTGACCTGCCAACAGTCTGGGCTCTCTGTAGGTATATTAGCTTCTTGGTATTGCTTTAACCATTTGCAACAAGCTTGGTGGCTTAAAACAACAGAAATTTATTCTCTCACAGTTTTGACCAAATGTCCAAGACCAAAGTGCCATCAGTAGGGTTTCCTGAGGCTCCAGAGGAAAACCTATTCTCTGCCTCTTCTAACGTTTGGAGACTGCAGCTTCCTTGACTTGTGGCCATATCACTTCAGAATCTTCCTGAGTCTCCATAGCACTTTCTCCTCTATAAGAGCATGCTTATTCTCTTATATGTCTCTTACCATCAGATTAGGAGCCTACCCAGAAACCGGGTAGGCTCATCTCATAATCCTTAACTGCACCTGCAAAGACTCTTTTTCTAAAGAAGATAACATGTATAGATTCTAGAGATTAGGACATGGACATAGCTACTTGGAGGCCACCATTCAGCCAATTCATGCCCAGGGTCAACTAATGGGGTGGGTATATGGGGCCCTCTGTAACAGCCCATGGCAATGTGTCTTTTCTTTGGTTTTTATATTTTTATTTTATTGAAATATTTAGGCAATGTAAAATAGATAATGAAAAGTAAAATAAACAAAGTCCCAAAGCTCCATTGCTTTGAAAAGCAGGTGCTGGCATCTGTGCTGATTTTCTTCCTTCCTTCTGAGCCAATAAGGTATTCAGGGCTAGAATGAGAATGTTCACATCATTTGGGTGCTGCCTTACCCCTCTTCATGTGAACCCTCCCTCTGTCCAAATAGTCTGAAACTTATGCTGTGGAAATTTTTCTGACCACTGAATGTGAGATCACCACATCTAGGTTATTTTATGAGTGTTTAATGATTTTTTTCCTAATTATATAAGTAATCATGCTCACTAGAGAAAATTTGGAAATTACCAAAGAGTGAATAAGAAACCTCCCCATGCAATCCCCATAAAAATACCAACATCATACTTTCAAGATTTGGCAAAAACAATTCTTCATTTTGTATGGAACCAGAAAAGACCCCAAAGAGCTAAGGCAGTTGTTAGTAATAAAAACAAAGCCAGAGCATTAGCCTGCCAGACTTTAGGCTATATGACATGACCATAGTGATCAAAACAGCATGGTATTGGCACAAAAATAGAGACATAGACATCTGGAATTGAATAGAAAACCATGAAATGAAACCACCATCTTACAGCCACCTGATCTTTGATAAAACAAGCAAGAATATACACTGGGGGAAAGAATCTCTATTCAACAAATGGTGCTGGGAGAACTAGATGGCCACATGTAAAAGACTGAAACTAGACCCATGCCTTTCTCCACTCACTAAAATTGACTCAAGATGGATAAAAGATTTAAATCTAAGGCATGAAACAATAAAAATCCTTGAAGAAACTGTGGGGAAAACACCTGAAGCCATTGGCCCAGGGAAAGACTTTATAAAGAAGACTCTAATGGCAATTGCAATAGCAACAAAAATAAACAAATGAGACTTAATTAAACTGATTAGCTTCTGTTCAGCTAAGGAGGCAATAACCAAAGCAAATACACAACTATCAGAATGGGAAAAGGTATTTTCATATTATGAATCGGACAAGAGCTTGATAACTAGGATCTATAGAGAACTCAAATTAATCAACATAAAAGAGCCAACAATCCCATATGTCAATGGGCAAGAGAGATAAATAGAATCTTCTCTATAAAGAAGACAGATGAATGGCTAAGAAACATATGAAAAATTGCTCATCATCCCTAATCATCAGAGAAATGCAAATCAAAATCACCCTGAGGTATCACCTAACCAGTGAGAATGGCTTACATCACAAAGTCTCAAAGCTGCAGATGTTGGCGTGGATGTGGAGAAAAGGGAACACCTTTACACCCCCGTGGGACTGCAAACTAATACAGCCTTTTTGGAAGGAAGTTTGGAGAATCCTCAAAGAACTCAAACTAGACCTTCCAGTTGATCCTGCAATCCCATTACTGGCATCTACCCAGGAGAAAAAAAAATCCTTTTGTCACAAGGACATTTACGGTAGACTGTTTATTGATGCTCAATTTACAATTGCCAAACTATGGAAACAACCTAAATGCCCACCAATCCAGAAATGGATTAACAAGTTGTGTTATATGTATACCATGGAATACTTTTCAGCCACAAAAAACATGGTGACTTTACATCTTTGTATTAACCTGAATGGAGTTGAAACACATACTTCTTAGTAAAGCATCCCAAGAATGCAGAGGCAAGAATCCAATGTACTCAACTGTGATATGAGGACAATTGATGCTAGTACATGGTGGGGTGTGTGTGTGGGAGAATGGGGGATCAGAGAGAGGGACAGAGGGAGGTAGGTGGGGGGTTGAGGAAGGGAGGTGGGTGGTCACAGTATGTAACACACCTCTTGGGGGTGGGACACAATTATAAGAGGGACTTTTCCTAACAAATGCAAACAGTGTAACCTGGTTCTTTGTACCCTCAATGAATCCCCAAAAATGAAAAAAAAAAAAAAAGGAAACCTGCTCAAATCTTGCCACCCAGAAGAAACTAGTAATATTATGTTAAAATATGTATTTATTGAATTTTGTTCCAAAAAACAAACTGGGAACAAAGGTTCTAGTAAAGATGGAGTACACTCTACCCTATCTCTCTCACTAAATTACATTAAAACTCCTGGATAGAATTTGCAGCTGAGAAGTCTGAAAAATAAAATGAGACATTCAATTTTCAGTTCAGCAAGTAAAGAACATAGAAGCTCTTCCTCCATCTCAACAAATCAGAAGCTGAGCAAAATGAAAAATCAACAGCTCTGCTTAGATCTGTCAGAAAAATGAGGTCGGAAGGCTAATTGCAGCCTCCAAAACTGGGGAGACAGACAGATACAGAGAACCACAACTTAAAAGAACAAAAACCTCTTGGAACCTGTGCCAGGGTAGGGAAGCCTGACAACTTCCTGGAGGATTGGTGCAGACAAATCAAGAGATGAAAACTCCGGGAGGACAAGTCACAGGACTGGGGTTGGGGGCATGACATACTTTTGTGAATTGTACTTCCAGCTCAACCAGGTTCTTCTCACAGTGAATATTAGAGAAAAAAAAAAATCCCCTTGTTCTTTTAGTAGGGGATTGGGAAAAGTATTTTTTTTTTTGAGATAGGATCTCTGTCTGTCACCTAGAGTACAGAGGTATCATGATAGCTTACTGCAGCCTTGAACTTCTAGACTCAAGTGATCCTCCTGCCTCAGCTTCCCCAGTAGCTGAGACTACAGGTGCATGCCACCATGCCTAAGTAATTTTTCTATTTTTTTTGTAGCGATGGGGGAAGAGGCATCTTACTACATTGCTTAGGCTGGTCTTGAACTCCTAGTCTTAAGCCATCCTCCTGTCTCCCAAAGTGTTAGGATTATGGGTCTGAGCTCTAACTCCTGGTCAAAAGTAACAATTTTTAAAACCACACCAGAGTATTCTCCTCTTCCTAACAAGGCCTACCTGCTGAAAAAACTTTAACCAAAGCCTAATGGAATTTTTCCAGAGCCCAGCTTACCTGGGAAGAGGGAAATACCCAACTCCTGCCCCTCTAGCCTTCCTTGTGGGGTAAAGAAAATACTCATTTGCAGCCTGCTCTAATCATCCTGTCCCACCCAAAGGGAAAGAAACTGATCATCACATGTGAAGTTCACAGTCCAGAGGTCCAAGCATACTGACAAACCGAGACCCACACACATGACTATAGACTAAAAAAAGCTACTTCACAGCAGTTCCTTTTACCTACTGCATCCTGTCTGCCTTTCAGCAAAACATTACAAGGCGTACTTAAAAGCAGAAAGCACAGTTTGAAGGGCCAGAGCAAGCATCAGGACCAACTCAGATAAGGCAGGGGGGTGTTGGAATTATCGGACTGTGGATTTAAAACAACTGTAAATAAAATGCCAAGGGCTCTAATGGAGAAAGCAGACAACATGCAACAACATATGGGTAATGTACACAGACAGATGAAAACGCTAAGAAAGAATCAGAGAGGAATGCTACAGATCAAAGTTACCATAACAGAAACAAGAAATGTCTTTGATGGGCTCAGCAGTAGGCTGGACATGGCTGAAGAAAGAATCTCTGAGTCTATAGATATGTCCATAGGAATTTCCCAAACCGAAATGTAAAGAAAAAAGAACAAGTAAAAAAAAGGAAACATAATAAGCAGGAACTGTGAAACAACTACAAATGGTATGACATATGCGTGATGGGAATACCAGAAAGAGAAGAAAGGAAGAAAAAAGAAATATTCACGGCAATAATAATGGAGAATTTTCCCAGATTAATAACAGACATCAACCCACAGACCCAGGAAGTTCAGAGAATATCAAGAAGGATAAATCCCCCAAACTCACATTCAAACTGCAAAAAAATCAAGGATAGCAACAACAACAAAAATCTTGAAATCAGCCAGAGGAAAAAATATCTTACTTATAGAGGAGCAACGATAAAAATTACATCTGACATCCTCAGAAACTCAGAAACCATGAAAATAGGAAGAGTGATGTGAAATACTTTATAGTATTTTTTATATAAAAAAAACCCATTAACTTGAAATTCTGTATTCTGTGGGATTATCCTTCAAAAGCAAAGAAGTAAAAACTTTGTCATACAAACAAAAATTGAGAGAATTTGTCACCAGCAGACCTACCTTGCAAGAAATGTTTTTAGAAGTTCTTCAGAAAGGTTTTTACTTATAAAGCTACCACCTATAATGTTCTTCCTTTCTTTATGCAGAAGGAACTTTATAAAGAGCATTATAGGGTGGAGACTGTGGCTCAAAGGAGTAGGGCACCAGCCCCATATGCTGGAGGTGGCAGGTTCAAACCCAGCCCTAGCCAAAAACTGCAAAAAAAAAAAAAAAAAAAAAAAAAAGAAATATAAAAAAAAAATTGAAAGTAAAATAAAAACATTTATTTTTCTTCTTCTTTTTTTTTTCTGAGACAGAGTCTCACTATGTTACCCTCTGTAGAGTACTGTGCTGTCACAGCTCACAGCAACCTCCAACTCTTGGGCTTAAGAGACTGAGACTCTTGCCTCAGTCTCCCAAGTAGCTGGGACTACAGGCACCTGCCACAACATCTGGCTATTTTTTTGTTGTGGTCGTCATTCGTTGTGGTCGTCATAGCAGGCCCGGGCCAGGCTCAAACCTGCTAGCCTCGGTGTATGTGGCTGGAGCCCTACTCTTTGAGCTATGGGCACCAAGCCTATTCTTAATTGATCTAACAGGTAACAATTTGTTCAAGTAATCATAGCAACAATGTGGTCAATGAATACAGATTAAGTGAAATGAATGACAGCAAGAATACAAGGGACAAGATGGAGGAAATAGGAATATTTTCTTACTATAAGGTATTTGCATTACCTGTGAAGTGATATAGGATTATTTGAAAGCAGATCTAGATTAATTATAAATGTATATTGAGAACTCTAAGGAAACCACTAAAAAAGTTTGCAAAGAAATATAACTGATATTCTAAGAAAAAATAGAAATTGGGATCACATGAAATCCTTAGTAAAAACCACAAATGACGGAAAGAGAATGGAAGACAACAATAGGAATAAAGAGCAAGGGCAATTAATAGAAAAAGTAACAAAAGTAGTAGATGTTAATCCAACTATATAATCACTTTAAATATCAATGGTCTAAATATAGCAATTAAAAGACATTGTGAGGCACTTCCCAGCCTGGGGTCTGGACCACACACTGGAGATCTTTATTTTTTCCATGGAACTGGTCTGCCTTCTTAGATTCTACTTGCTTAGATATGATGGCATTAAAAAGGAAGACCTGACTGATGGCTCTTGACTACATAGTCTTTGGTAGTGTTCTAAGCCCTGGGGATAGAGCAGTGAATAACATAGATTCCCTGCCTACACAGAGCTGACAGTCTATGGGCACACAGCTGACAGTGATGGTCACGTAGACAGTAAACAAAAAGACTCAGAGTGATTTGAATGATTCCTTTAAGAAAATCCTGTACAAAATTCTGAACCAATGATTAAAAAAAAAATTCCCAGGGAATTCTGGGTGAATGCCAACTGGTAGTAACCCTCAGCAGAGGCTCCTGAGCAGAGGAAGAAAAACTAGATGGAATCGGACTCTATGAAGCCAATGATGGGGAGCTAAGCCAAGAAAGAAGTTTGGCAAGCTGTAACTCCAAGGAAGAGCATTCAAGAAAACAAATTACAGGTACAAAGCCCATTGACTAGAGGATGGGAGACCCCTCCCCTAAGCAGAAGGCCTGCTGTAGACTATCTGCAAAGGAGCAGGGAACAAAAGACCTCTCATTTTACCTCATTGGAGAGAGCTGCTAAACTCCAGGTCTCTTTCTCCAGGGAGGTCCCACCTATGAACCTAGACACCACCCCACCAGGCATAAAATTGAACAGATATTTTCCCCCACAAGTCCAAACTCCCAGTACACCCTTTACCCTTCGCATGGTGATCTAAAATTCTGCCCCCTATAGAGCACAGAGTGTTTGGTCTTATCCTGAGCAATCTGGGCATAGTGTGGATCACCAACCATCAAGATGGAATCTGTGACTAACAGGGAAGAAAGAGGGTGTGGGAAGAAAGGAATACTCAGCAGGAGGAGGAGCAGTCCCCTGGTTATGACTATGCTCAGCCAGTGGTGGTGTTGACCCTTGGTTTGGGCTGTGTCTGGAGGGACAGAGTGCAGAATCCCTGGCTCTGACTGAGTGCCCTATGTAGACTGAATTCGGCAGACAGGGTTGGTCTTCAGCTCCTGCTGGGCCTGCAAGCAGAGGCTTGCTAGGCATGGGCTGAGACCTGAGAGCAAGGGCGTGCCCCTCTGATTCCAACAGAGCCCTGGAGCAGTGGCTTACTGGGTGTGAACCAAGACCTGAGGGCTAGGGTGTGGTTCCCTGTCTCTAGCAGGGTTGGTGAACAGACTTACTGGGTAAGGACTGAGACCTGTGGGTGGAGTGCAGTGCCCTGACTCTAACAGAAACTGTGAACAGAGGCTTGCCAAGCAGTGGACTGAAACTGGCAGGCAGGGGCGTGGTCCCCTGACTCCAACTGGTTTGGCAAGCAGAGGCTAGCTGGGTGTGGACTGACACTGGAGGGCAAGGCCCAGTGCCCTGACTCCAACAAAGCCTGTGATCAGAGGCTTGCCAGGCAGTGGACTAAGACTGGCATGTGGGGTCATGGTCCTCTTATGCCAACTGATCTGGCAAGCAGAGGCTACCTGGGTGTGGACTGAGACCGCGGGCGGGGGCATGGCCCCTGACTCCAACTGGGCTTGTTAGAAGAGAAGCAGACAACAGTGTGGACTGAGTCTGGTGGACAGGAGTGTGGATCCCTGACTACAACTGTGCTGTTGGAGACCCTTAAATCCCTCTCTGTTGAGCATGATTTGCATTACCTGAGACAATTTAATTGGAACCAGTGTCTGGGGCTGTCCACTCAGGGACATTCTGAGGTTGACCTTCGAAGTTGTGTATTGGAAAAGAACTGAAGGGTGGGGGCTGGGCATCACAACTGTTTGTATCTCTTCACAGTTGAGATTTAAACCTAATACTGTGGTTTCTTAGGATAGGGTGGAGGTTGGCTGATATCAAAACAGAGTTAGCTTGCACTATCTCACCAAGTAGGTCTTCAGAGACTATGGCCAAAACTCTGAAAGGGGCCTTTGTAAGTTTGTAGGAGATAAGCCACAATTACAAAGCCTAGCACTTTGGTAAGGGGCTATCTCTACTACCTGGGAGCCCCAATTCAATCTCACCCTACCAGTTCTAATAAGAAAAAAGTGGAAAATAAACATAGTGTGGACCTAACAGAAGAACTCTGGCAACATGAATTACCAGAGTAGATCAACTCCCCCCCCACCAAGAAATGAGAAAGGAGCTACAACTGAAGATGTCATGCATAGACAAATGGCAGCAATGTCAGAAATCAAATTCGGAATGTGGATTGAAAATTAGGCAAATAGAATGGAAGAAAAGAAAGAAATTGAATTCCAAAGAGCAGTTCTAAAGTTGTCTCAAGAAACTAATGAATTCAAAACCCAAGTCAAAGATATGAACATAATGAGCAAAGAGATAGCAGAGCTCAAGGAAACAAAAAAGTTAGTTGAGGACCTATAAACTACAGTAGAATCCATCAGTAATGGAGTTTACCAGGCAGAAGAAAGGATCTCTGAAACTGAAGACAAATCTTTTGAACATTCTGAAATGCTCAAAGAGGCAGACAAATGAAGAGCAAAAACTGATCATTCCCTGAGGGAGTTGTGGGATCACTCCAAACTATCAAACATTCATCTTGTAGGAATTCCTGAAGAAGAGGATGGTCCTAAAGGTACAGATTCTCTACTCCAAGAGATTTTAGGGGAGAATTTCCCAAGCATTGCAAGAGATACAGAACTTCAGAGAGCAGAGAGTTTCATAACCCCAGCAAGACTCAATCCAAATAAAGCATCTCATAGACACATTGTGATTAACTTTGCCAAAGTTAAGACGAAGGAGAAAATTCTGCAAGCAGCCAGACATAAGAAAAGCATCACCTACAAAGGAAGAAATATCAGAATGGTTACAGATCTCTCAGCCAAAATGTTTCAAACCAGAAGAAGTTGGTCATTGACCTTCAATCTCCTAAAACAAAATAATTTCCAGGCCAGGATCCTGTATCCAGGTAAACTGAGTTTCATTTGTGATGGCAAGATCAAATACTTTAATGGCATGGACATGTTGAAGAAATTTTCCATAACTAAACCAGCTCTAAAGGATAGTCTCAGACTCATCCTCCACAATGACCAGCACAATACTCTACCTCCAAAGTAAACTCACCCAGAAATTTTTGAACAAAACCCAACTTCCACAGTGGTGAAAGGATTAAAAATATCCACTGGACATCCACAAATCATGACACCCAAAACACAACCAGGTTTATCAATTCTCTAAATTAATGTGAATGGTTTAAATTGTCCTCTAAAGAGGCACAGGCTGGCTGACTGGATACATAGACTCAGACCAGATATCTGTTATATACAAGAATCTCATCTTACCTTAAAGGATAAGAATAGACTCAGGGTGACAGGATGGACTTGTATAATACAGGCAAAAGGAAACCAGAAAAAATCAGGGGTTGCAATTTTCGTAGCAGATACAATTGGCTTTAAACTAACAAAAATAAAGAAAGATAAGGAAGGTGGCACCTGTGGCTCAAAGGAGTAGGGTGCTGACCCCATATGCCAGAGATGGCAGGTTCAAACCTAGCCCTGGCCTTAAAAAGAAAGGGGGGATGGAGCCAATATGGCAGTCTGTAGCCAGCTTTCCACATAGGCTCCCATCCAGAAAGAGAATTAAAGGACAGAAATTTAGCAAGAAAGCTGACAGTTCAGATCTGAACCAAAAGAAAAGGTCGAAGAATGCACATCAACCCTGCTAAGGTGACCTCCGACCCCAAGGATACAAACAACAGGTAGAGAATCTATTGCCAAGCAGATGGGAGCCCCCTCCCCCATGAGAAAAGCTCGTAGTATACTCCATAGCTCCATACAAACAAGTGAGCAGAGTTCAAATGTCCTCCCATATTACCCCATGGGAGAGACCGTCTAAAAACCAGACCTCCTTCCCCTACTAGGGTGCCATGGCACTCTCCTGCCAGGCATAAAACCGTATAAACTGTAGATACTCTTTACCTGCAAATTTGAACTCCTGGCAATCCCCTCCACTCTCACCCCAAGGCCTGGAAGCCTGTTCCCCATTGAGTCCAGATTCTTGGGCATTTTCTTGAGGGGTGTAGATGGGGCATGGACTGTTGCTGATCTGTGCTGACTTTCTGGCTCAGGAGTAAGGAGAAGATAATCAGCTGAGGGTACCCCGAGGCACTGGCAGCGGTGGGAACAGTGACGGTGGTGCTCACACCCCTGGGGATACTCTGAAGGAACACTCCCAGTCTCTCTGGGCAACCTGGGGAAGCCAGGCAGCTTCTCCGGTGGTAGCCGCTGATGGAACAGATCTGGGACAGAGCGCAGGCCCCTGGAGTAAAGGGTATGCCTGAGGCATAACTGGCCTGGGTGCAGTGTGGGGATAAGAATATGCATGCAGAGACAGCAGACACCCAGGGTGGGGCTAACCCAGAGGACTGCTTTACTGAGCTTCAGACACAAATGGCCCTTAGGGGATCGAAGCTGAGACAAAGGGGGAAAATAGCTGGGACCAAAACAAATTCTGCTAAGTTGTTCTGTTCTGTCAACAATATCAGTCAGGGACAGGACTGGAACTGAGTGAATTGCCTCAGCCCCTATCAAGCACCCAATGTTGTCAGGCCTCACCTCCCCCTGCCAAATAGTGATGGAGAGTGGCAGAGAGTGGCCTGGCTGAGGAGACTCACATCTCCCTGTGACTCAGGCAGGCGCAAACCCCTGGAGCATCTGCTCATTGGAGGGAATTAGATCATAGCCTTGCAGAGTTACCAGTGACTGGATGGGACAGAGGTGCAAGGTCGGGAAGGAGGCATCAACATTCCCAGACTAATTTATTTGCTAGGGGGGGTCCTTCTGATCTCACAGAGCACCAGAATGAGTTATACTAGAGTTGCCAGCAGATCCCTGATATCTAGTTGCTCGAGACATTTTGAACTCTCCCACCTGAGGCCAGTGCTGACTGGGACAATTGATTGGGACCTCTTCAACTGGGCCAATCACCCGAGGACTATCAAAAGTGGTACCCTGGGTGTGTGGTAATGGGAAGGTTTGATTTTCCTTTTCCAATTGTTGCCAGTAGGGGGCAAGGTGACTTAACTGCTGGTATTTCTCTCCAGCTCAAATGTCAACCCAGAGTAACTGATTCTCTAGGGTAAGACAGAGACCAGCTGAAAACAAGACAGAGCCACTTAACCCCACCACACCAAGAAGGTCCTCAGCTTCTCAGGTAGTAGCACTGTACAGATCCTTGGCAAAACTCTAGGGGAACAGGTACAGACGTCAGTCCCAGCTTTCACGCAAAGGACTGGTGAATCAATACTCCTAGAACCCCCAACCCAACTTATCCTTATCTACTCATCTTGCCAAACGGTGCAAAATAATCATTGGGTGGGATCAGCAAAAAAGCTCTGGCAACATAAACAATCAGAGCAAATCAATCCCCCCCAAGGAACAATTCAGTGGACATAACTGAAGATCCTATACATAAACAGATGGCTGAGATGTCAGAAACAGAATTCAGAATTTGGATTGCAAATAAGATCAATAAAATAGAGGAAAAGTTGGATTTAGAAATTCAGGGAGCATTTAAAAAATGGTCTCAAGATGTCAAGGAATTCAAAGACAAAATGACCAAAGATTTTGACACATGGAGACAAGAATTTGCAGCCCTCAAAGATCTGAGAAATATGGTAGAATCCCTCAGTAACAGAATGGAGCAAGCAGAAGAAAGGATTTCTGACATGGAAGAGAAAGCTTATGAACGCTCCCAAACATCCAAAGAGGAGGAGAAAAGGAAGGCAAAAATAGATCATTCTCTCAGAGAGCTCTGGATAATTTGAAGAAAACCAATATTCGCCTTATGGGGATACCTGAAAGCAACAAAGTAGCCTCACAAGGCACACAGTCTCTTCTTCATGAGATTAGGAAAGAGAACTTTCCAGACATGCCAAGAGATTCTGAAATTCAGATAGCAGACAGTTTCAGAACCCCAGCATGACTCAACCCAAATAAGACATCCCCCAGGCACATCAAAATTAACTACACTAAAGTTAATATGAAGGAGAAAATTCTGAAAGCAGCCAGATGTAAGAAAACCATAACCTACAAGGGGAAAAAAATTAGAATAACAGTAGATCTCTCTGCTGAAACCTTTCAAGCTAGAAGAAAATGGTTATCAACTTTTAATCTCCTGAAACAAAATAACTTTCAACCCAGGATCCTGATTCCAGCTAAACTGAGTTTCATTTATTATGGAGAAATTAAATACTTTAATGACATCCACATGTTGAAGAAATTTGCCATAACTAAACCACCACTCCAGGATATTCTCAGACCTATCCTCCATAATGACCAGCGTAATTGTCCACCACAAAAGTAAACTCACTTAGAAACTTTCGATCAAATTCTTATCTCCACAGTGGGGAAAGGATTAAAAACGTCCACTGGACTTTCAAAAGGCTTGTTAATATTCTCAACTAATGTGAATGGGTTAAGTTTTCCTCTAAAGAGACACAGGCTGGCAGACTGGGTACAAAAACTCAGGTCAGATATCTGTTGCATACAAGAATCTCATCTTACCTTAAAAGATAAATTTAGACTCAAGGTGAAGGGATGGTCATCTATATTCCAGGCAAATGGAAAACAGAAAAAAGCAGGTTTGTAATCTTATTCGCAGATACAATAGGCTTTTAACCAACCAAAGTAAGGAAAGATAAAGACAGACATTTCTTATTTGTTAAAGGTACCACTCAATATGATGATATTTCAATTATTAATATCTATGCATCTAACCAGAATGTGCCTTAATTTATAAGAAAAACTCTAATAGACATGAGTAACTTGATTTCCTCCAGCTCCACAGTAGTTGGAGATTTTAACACTCCTTTAGCAGTGTTGGACAGATGCTTCAAAAAGAAGCTAAGTAAAGAAATTTTAGATTTAACTTAATCATTCAACAACTGGATTCAACAGACATCTACAGAACATTTCATCCTAATAAAATTGAATACACGTTCTTCTCATTAGCCCATGGAACATATTCCAAAATTGATCACATATTAGGTCACAAGTCTAATCTCAGCAAATTGAAAGGTATAGAAATTATTCCTTGCATCTTCTTGGACCAACATGGAATAAAAGTTGAACTCAATAACAACAGGAATCTGCATACTCATACAAAAACTTGGAACTAAATAACCTTATGCTGAACAAGAGATGGGTCATAGATGAGATTAAGAAGGAAATTACCAAATTTTATAACAAAATGATAATGAAGACACAAATTATCAGAACCTTTGGGATACTGCAAAGGCAGTCCCAAGAGGGAAATTTATAGCACTGCAAGCCTTCCTCAAGAGAACGGAAAGAGAGGAAGTGAACAACTTAATGGGACATCTCATGCAACCGGAAAAGGAAGAACATTCCAACACCAAACCCAGCAAAAGAAAAAAAAATAACCAAAAGCAGAGCAGAATTAAATGAACTTGTAAACAAAAGAATTATACAACAGATCAATAAATCAAAAAGGTGGTTCTTTGAAAAGGTCAATAAAGTAGATAAACCTTTGACTAACCTAATCAGGAAAAAAGGCGTAAAATCTCTACTTTCATCAATCAGAAATGGTAAAGATGAAATAACAACAGACTCCTTAGAAATTCAAAAAATCCTTAATGAATATTATAAGAAACTTTATTCTCAGAAATATGAAAATCTGAAGGAAATTGACCAATACTTGGAAGCATGCCACCTTCCTAGACTTAGCCAGAATCAAATGAAAATGTTGAACAGGCCTATATCAAGTTCTAAAATAGCATCAACTATACAAAATCTCCCTAAAAAGAAAAGCCCAGGACCAGATGGGTTTGTGTCAGAATTCTACCAAACCTTTAAAGAGGAATTAGTACCTATATTACTCAAACTTTTCCAAAATATCGAAAAAGAAGGAATACTACCCAACACATTCTATGAAGCAAACATCACCTTGATCCCTAAACCAGGAAAAGACCCGACAAGAAAAGAAAATTATAGACCAATATCACTAATGAATATTGATGCAAAAATATTCAATAAGATCCTAACAAACAGAATCCAACAACACATCAAACAAATTATACACTATGACCTAGTGGGCTTTATCCCAGGGTCTCAAGGCTGGTTCAATATACGTAAATCTATAAATGTAATATAGCACATAAACAAATTAAAAAATAAAGACCATATGATTCTCTCAATTGATGCAGAAAAAGCTTTTGATAATATCCAGCATCCCTTCGTGATCAGAACACTTAAAAAATTGGTATAGAAAGGCCCTTTCTTAAACTAATAGAGGCCATCTACAGCAAACCCACAGCCAATATTGTACTGAATGGAGTTAAATTAAAATCATTTCCACTTAGATCAGGAACCAGCAAGGAAGCCCATTGTCTCCATTGCTCTTTAATTTTGTAGTGGAAGTTTTAGCCATTGCAATTAGGGAAGAAAAGGTGATCAAGGGTATTCATATAGGGTCAGAAGAGATCAAACTTTCATTCTTTGCAGATGATACAATTGTATATCTGGAAAACACCAGGGATTCTACTACAAAACTTTTAGAAGTGATCAAGGAATACAGCAGTGTCTTAGGCTACAAAATCAACACTCATAAATCTGTAGCCTTTATATATATCAACAATAGCCAAGCCAAAAAAACAGTCAAGGACTCTATTCCTTTCATAGTAGTGCCAAAGAAGATGAAATATTTGGAGTTTACCTAACAAAGGATGTGAAAGATCTCTATAAAGAGAACTATGAAACTCTAAGAAAAGAAATAGCTGAACATGTCAACAAATGGAAAAACACACTATGCTCATGGCTGGGAAGAATCAACATTGTTGAAATGTCCATACTACCCAAAGCAATATACAATATTAATGCAATTCCTATTAAGTCTCCATTGTCATATTTTAAAAATCTTGAAAAACTAATACTTCATTTTATATGGAATCAGAAAAAGCCTTGAATAGCCAAGACATTACTTAGAAATAAAAACAAAGCAGGAGAAATCACACTACCAGACATGAGACTGTATTATAAATCGATAGTGATCAAAACAGCATGGTACTGGCATCAAAATGGAGAGGTAAATGTATGGAATAGAATAGAGAACCAAGAGATGAACCCAGCCACCTACCATTATTTGATCTTTGACAAGCCAATTAAAAACATTCAGTGAGGAAAAGATTCCCTATTTAACAAATGGTGCTGGGTGAACTGGCTGGTGACCTGTAGAAGACTAAAACTGGACTCACACCTTTCACCTTTAACTAAGATACACTCTCACTGGATTAGAGATTTAAGCTTAAGAAATCAAACTATAAAAATACTGGAAGAAAGTGCAGGGAAAACTCTTGAAGGAATTGGCCTGGGTGAATATTTTATGAGGAGGACTCACCAGGCAATTGAAGCAGTATCAAAAACACACTACCTGGACCTGATCAAACTAAAAAGCTTCTGCACACCAAGAACACAGTAAGTGCAACAAGCAGACAGTCCTCCGAATGGGAGAAAATATTTGCAGGTTATGCCTCCGACAAAGGTTTAATAACCAGAATCCACAGAGAACTCAAACGTATTAGCAAGAAAAGAACAAGTGACCCCATCTCAGGGTGGGCAAAAGACTTGAAGAGAAACTTCTCCAAAGAAGACAGTCACATGGGCTAAAGATACATGGAAAAATGCTCATCATCCTTAATCATCAGAGAAATGCAAATCAAAACTACTTCGAGATATTATCTAACTCCAGTAAGATCTTCCCACATAATGAAATCCCAAAACCAGAGATGCTGGCATGGATGGAGAAATGGGAACACTTCTACATTGCTGGTGGGAATGCAAACTAGTACGTTCCTTTTGGAAGGATGTTTGGAGAATACTTAGAGATCTAAAAATAGAACTGCCATTTGATCCTATAATTCCTTTACTAGGTATATACCCAGAAGACCAAAAACCACATTATAACAAAGATATCTGTACCAGAATGTTTATTG
>CAUYON010019108.1:0-17805 GCA_963573935.1 Arctocebus calabarensis | reverse complement strand
GGAGATGGTATTCCAGCAGCTCTGTTTTAACCAAAGAAGATCTGGCTTTGCCAGGAAGTAAGTGCTCTTGTCCAAATGGGATTTCATTAAACAGAATAGCTGCTGTACAGCTAAGGAGACAACAACCAAAGCAAATAGACAACCTTCAGAATGGGAAAAGGTATTTGAATATTATGACTCAGACAAGAGCTTGATAACTACAATCTACAGAGAACTCAAATTAAGCAACATAGAAAGAGTCAACAATCCCTTATATCATGTGGGCAAGGGAGATGAATAGAACCTTCCCTAAGGAAGACAGACGAATGGCTAACAAACACATGAAAAAATTGTCCCTAATTATCAGAGAAATGCAAATCAAAACCACCCTGAGATACCACCTAACCCCAGTGAGAATGTCCCACATCACAAAGTCTCAAAACTGCAGATGCTGGCGTGGATGTGGAGAGAAAGGAACACTTTTACACTGGTGGTGGGACTGCAAACTAATACAACCCTTTTGGAAGGAAGTATGGAGAACCCTCAAAGAACTCAAACTAGACCTCCCATTTGATCCTGCAATCCCATTACTGGGCATATACCCAGAAGGAAAAAAATACCATTTTTACCATAAGGTCATTTTCACTAAACTGTTTATTGCAGCTAAATTTGCAATTGCCAAATTGTAGAAACAGCCTAAATGCCCACCAACCCAAAAACGGATTAAAAAGCTATGATATGTGTGATGTATTATGGAACACTATTGAGCCACTATTTGGCACTATTGAGCCAAAAAAGATGGTGACTTTGCATCTTTTGCATTAACCTGGATGGAGTTGAAACACATTCTTCTTTTTTTTTTTTTTTTTTTGTAGAGACAGAGTCTCACTTTATTGCCCTTGGTAGAGTGCGTGGTGTCACACAGCTCACAGCAACCTCCAACTCCTGGGCTTAGGTGATTCTCTTGCCTCAGCCTCCCAAGTAGCTGGTACTACAGGTGCCCACCATAATGCCTGGCTATTTTTTTTTTGCAGTTCAGCCAAGGCCGGGTTAGAACCCGCCACCTTCGGTATCTAGGGCCAGTGCCCTACTCCATGAGCCACAGGCGCCACCCTTTTTTTTTTTTTTTTTTTTGAGACAGTCTCGGGCCGCGCCTGTGGCTCAAAGGAGTAGAGCGCCAGCCTCATATGCCAGAGGTGGCAGGTTCAAACCCAGCCCTGACCAAAAATTGCAAAAAAAAAAAAAAAAAATTTTTTTTTTGAGACAATAGTCTCACTATGTCGCCCGTGGTAGACTGCTGTGGCATTACAGTTCATAGCAACCTCAAAGTCTTGGGCTTAAGCGATTCTCTTGCCTCAGCCTCCCAGGTAGCTGGGACTGCAGGCACCCACCACAACACCCGACCATTTTTTATTGCAGCTGTCATTGCCATTTAGCTGGCCTGGGCTGGGTTTGAACCCGGCTCCCTTGGTGTTTGTGGCTGGCACAGTAACCACAGGGCACCGAACCTGAAACACATTCTTCTTAGAAAAGCATCACAAGAATGGAGAAGCAAGAATCTATAAAAGGACACTGATGCTAGTTCATGTCAGGGGGTGGGAGAATGGGGGAGGGGAGAGGGAAGGAGGGAGGGAGTGGAAGGTCACAGTATACGGCACAGCTCTTGGGGGTGAGACAATTAAAAGAGAGATTTTACCTAAAGAATGCAGGCAGTGAACCTGGTTCTTTGTTCCCTCAATGAATCCCCAACAATTAAAAAAAAAAGTTTCCAGGGCTAAAAATGTATGGTAGTTAGATGTAGTGCTCTGTTACACCCACACCGAGATAGCACACTGGGAAAACAATGAGAAAACCAAAAAAAAGTGTGCTTACGCACTTTTTAAAAGGACCTATTTTAATCTGAAATAAAAATAGCTGCATTCCTGCTGTCTAGATTGGTGTGTATGTGTGATGATAGGGGGTGCTTGACCAGTGACAAGGAGAGGGAGACTTCAGAAGAGGAGATTCGGGGTCGTGAACAAGCACGAGGTCGGAGCAAGACAGCCAGGACTCCCCGGCAGGGCTGGGGCATGGGGAGCGTGGAGTGCGCTCGGAGATGCTGTGAGGGACCTCACGCTCTTCATCAGTGTCTGGCTTGTTATTCATTAACTGTGGGTTTAACGGTTTATGAGTGGGTCGTCAGTAACACTGGGAGTGTTTTTGACTGTTGGTCCGGAGTGGACACAGGGTGCGTGCAGGTGGTGAGACCGTCAAGGAGAAGGCTGTGGGGTGGGGCGTAGCTGGGCTAGAGCAGCCAGGGGGCAGATGGGGATAGCACACAGGAGGAGAATCCAAGGTCTGGGTGTCTCGAACAGTCAAGGTCAACACTCTAGACTTGCCCATCAGCCTGGTAGAAGTAGTCGCTGGACTCAGGTATGCGAAGAAGTGGGGGCAAAGGAGAGCAAAATCTGGAGCCTTGGGGAAAGAGCCTGGTTATGGGGGGGAGCCAGCCAAGAGGACGGGGAGGAGAAATCCTAGCATCGCTGAGCCCCAGGTGGGAGCAACAGTTCGCACATCAGCGCTCAGAGGGGAAAGGAGCAGGTGCCGAAAAGAGGAATGTCGGCCACTAGGGACAGGAGATTTAGTGGCTTGAGATGCTCCACAAAGGCAGAATCTGCGTCTGTCTTCAGTTATATTCCCAATTCCTTGTCCTGGCTCATCATGTAAACATGTATCTAGGTATCTTTATTATAGAAATAAAAAATATACCATGCTATAAAGAAATAAGAATCACCTGCACTCTCACCACTCGACGGTATTTTGGTGTGTGTCTTTCTAATATCATTTTCTAGTATATTTTATATTACCCTTTTCAAAACTTTTTATGGCTCAGTCATTTCCTTTTCAAAACTGTTGTTGTTTTGTTTTGTTTTGAGATAGAGTCTCACTGTGTCGCCCTTGGTAGAGTGCCATGGCGTCAGAGCTCACAGCAACCTCAAACTCTTGGGCTGAAGCGATTCTCTTGTTTCAGCCTCCCAAGTAACTGGGACTACAGGCTTCTGCCTCAACACTCGGCTATTTTTTAGAGACAAGGTCTTGTACTTGCTCAGGCTGGTCTTGAACCTGTGAGCTTAGGCAGTCCACCCACCTTGGCCTTCCAGAGTGTTGGGAGCCTTCACACTCAGCCTTCCAAAACTGTTTCAATGGCTAAAGAAAAATGTTCCATGTGGATTTGTGCAAGTAAATGTATAGCGGGCTTCAGGGGGACAGGAACTTTCCTGAGTCTTTCTAAATCATCTTTTAACATACTCTAGGACTGATGTTAATTTTGAATACTAATTGATTGGAATGATCTCTGAGAATCTGTAAAATTGGGCATCTGAAAGGATCCATGCTCCAGAAAGTCTCTAGTATCCTATCTTTTTCTGAATACCACTTGCTACAGTGATAGCTTTAAATTTCAATATTTAAATTTATCTAAACAAGATTATTCTTTCATATTTGTTCCCCCAAAAGTATTTTAAACCTTAAAAATATCAAATACACTTAATAAAATGTTTTTTATATCTGTGTTAATTATGTAGAAATGGGAGTTTTGTCTCTAAGCTTTAGTTTTTATTTACCCTTTCTGATATTTTTCCAGGTATAGATATTATTATAAATTTATTTTTCTTTTCATTAGAAACCATATAGTTCAAGCTGGACGTGGTGGCTCAGGCCTGTAACCCTAGCACTCTGGGAGGCCAAGGCAGATAGATTCCTTGAGCTCACGAGTTCGAGACCAGCATGAGCCAAAGCAAGATCCTTTCACTAAAAACTAGTTGGGCATTGTAGCAAACATCTGTAGTCCAAGACACTCAAGATGCTGAGGCAAGAGGATCTCTTGAGCCCAGAGTTTGAGGTTGCTCTGAGCTATGACGCCACGGCACTCTACCCAGGGTGACACAGTGAGGCTGTATATCAAAATAAATAGACAGACAGATAGAATAAATAGAATCAACATAATTGCTTAGTTTTCTGATTCTCTTAAATTGTGAACTCTGACCAAGGTTTCCAAATAGTTGAAGATTTAAACAACCTAATTAAAGAAATTTAATGTGGGAGTTTTGTGACTATAAAACCAAAACATGTTTATTGTAGAAATAAAAATATACAATGCTGGCTCGGTGCCCATAGCACAGTGGTTACAGTGCCAGCCAGGTTCAAACCCAGCCCAGGCCAGCTCAACAACAATGATGATAACCTCAACAAAAAAAATAGGCAGGCGTTGTGGCAGGCGCCTGTAGTCCCAGCTACTTGGGAGGTTGAGGCAAGAGAATCGCCTAAGCCCAAGAGACTGAGGTTGCTGTGAGCTGTGACACCACAGCACTCTACCAAGGGTGACATAGTGAGACTCTGTCTCAAAAGAAAAAATATGTATATATATACACACACACAATGATATAAAGAAAGAAAGAAAAATTATGCTCTGATCACTAAACAGTATTTTGTTGGCATTTTGGTGTCGAGCTTTCTGTTATACAGTTTTCTAGTCTATTTTTGAACTACCCATTTTATCCTTTTTAAAACTTTATGTCACGGTCATTCATTTTCAAAACTGTTTTAATGTCTAAACAGAATTCCAGTGTTTGTTTGTACCACACTTAGCCCATACGCCTCCTATAATGTGGAACACCAGGTTTCTAATTGTCCATTAGTGTGAATAGTGCTGTGATGTGCCTTCCTGCACACATCTGTGCATATGACAATATCTGTAAGATAAATTCCTGACACGGTACAGGGTTAAAGGTATGGACGTTTTTAAGCTTTTGATGCATACTACAAACTCAGCCCACAGAAATGCACAACTAACTCCCACCAGCAGTGAGTAAGGCTTTTTCCTCCCACACCCTCGCCAGCAAAGCTTTCTTGATTTGACAGATGAAAAGATGTATATTATTGGCTTTTTTCATTTTGTGTTTCTTTACTAATGCGATTACATTTTTTTTGTGTTTGTTGACTATATGCTTTTCTTCTTTTGTACGTATCAATTGCATAACCTTCTTTTTTTTTAAGTTAAAGTATTCATCTTTTTTTGTATTGATTTCCAAGAGCTTTAATTTTTAACACAAACAATTTTGAACACACACAGAGCTAGGCAGACTGGTGCAGTAAACCTCCATGAACCTCCAAGTAAGCTTTAGCGATTAGGAATTTATAACCAGTTGTATCATCTGCATGCCCCTTTCCCCTCCCCTATATTTTAAAGCAAATCCTGGATATTTTATAATTTCCTCCATAAACGTTCAGGGTGTAGCTCAAATGGATGAAGACTCTAATCGTTTTTCAGTGTAGGAAAGGTAGTGACATTTTGTTTTTCATATGTGCTGCATGTATTTCCCCCCAGATTTTTGTTTGCATTTTAATGCCGTTTATGGCATTTTTGGTTTGCAATGCTGAAATTTAAAGTTAGTCAGACTTACACTTCATTCTCTCCCCTTTTGGTCTCCTCCCTTGCCTGGAGGCTTATTGGAGGCTAAGTAAGATTTAGATGAGATTTCACCTTCCTGTGTGTGATTTTTTAGAGAAAATACATCAGAATATTCATAACAATACTAAATAGTAAGGGAGCTGGCAAACATCCATATAAGGTTCTTTTTTTTTTTTTTTGCAATTTTTGGCTGGGGCTGGGTTTGAACCCACCATCTCCGGCATAGGAGGCCGGTGCCCTACTCCTTTCAGCCACAGGTGCCAGCCCTGGTTCTTGGTTTTTGTTTTTGTTTTTGTTTTTGAGACAGAGCCTCAAGCTGTCGCCCTGGATAGAGTGCCGTGGCATCACAGCTCAACAACAGGGGATGGGCCCAGACACCACACGGACTCCACAGAGTCTGTGCACTGACAAGGGGGCTCTGGCCACTGCTCAGTGCCCTTCTACTCAAACTTCACATGTGGATAGTTCTGCCAAGTTTGGACCCCTGCTCTCCTTACGTACTACGGGACGGAAGTCATGGGGAGGAGGCATTGTCAGAAACAAGGAACGAGAAACAGTGAATTAGGATGGAGAAGAAGCACATATTAAAAGCTGAGACAACAAACATGTGAGGGCTATGGAGAGTTAGATGAACAGTCATTAAAAAAACAAGAACCGGCTCGGCGCCTGTGGCTCAGCGGGCTAAGGCGCCAGCCACGTACACCTGAGCTGGTGGGTTCGAATCCAGCCTGGGCCCGCCAAGCAACAATGACGGCTGCAACCAAAAAATGGCCGGGCGTTGCGGTGGGCAGTCTTTGTTAGACGTTCAGTCTTCCCCATGCTCTGGCCGAGCGAGCACGTTCGCCTGCATTTGTGAGCACACAGTTTCTTCCGACGCCCCCCTACCCCCGCGCCCTGGTTGAGGATGAGCAGTAATGAGGCAGAGGGCTTGGCGGGTCCGGAATGTGCATGTGAAACCCGTCTTCTCCCCAGGCATCCAGCGTCAATGGCACAGATGATGAAAAGGCCTCTCACGCCGGTCCGCCTGACACACACCTCAAGTCCGAGAATGACAAGCTGAAGATTGCGTTGACACAGAGGTGAGGGCCGTTTCACACCCAGATCCTGTTTCTCCAGGCCAAGCGCGTCCCTGGAAGCCTGTCCTGTTGGGCAGGGTTTCAAGAAATGGGGAGAAGAGACCCAGCCTGCTCAGAGTGCCCAGTCTTCTCTGCTGGTAAAAGGAAGACCGGCTGGTGTCACGGCATTTCTGTCTGGGTGACCACGTCAGTATCGGTGCACGTGTTCGAGTGTGTCAATGTAAGAGCGTGTGCAAAAGAGAGGGTGTGACAACGTGAGCGCGTGTGGAGAGAGGGTCAGCGTGGGAGACTATGGTGTGTCCCTGTATTTAACACTCTGTTTCATAAAGAAGATTGAATCTTGAGCATGTAAGAAAATCATTTAAAAACCTAAGAAACTACCAAAAAATATCAAACCACACAAAAATCAATGGCTTTCCTATATACAAAAATACACATAGAACATACATTTGAAGAAGAGATTTCTTTTTTTTTTTTTTTTTTGTAGATACAGAGTCTAAAATTATCACCAAAGAGTGCCATGGCATCACACAGTTCACTCCTGGGCAACCTCCAACTCCTGGGCTTAGATGATTCTCTTGCCTCAGCCTCCCAAGTAGCTGGGACTACAAGTGCCCGCCACAACGCCCGGCTATTTTTCTGCAGTTTGGCCAAGGCTGGGTTTGAACCTGCCACCTTCGGTACATGGGGCCAGCGCCCTACTTGATGAGCCACAAGCGCAGTCCAAGAAGAGATTTATTTTACAATATGAACTAGACCATAAAATAACATAGGGTTAAAGTTAAAGAAATGTACAAGATCTGTGTAAAGCAAACCTTAAAATGATTTTGAGGATCGTAAATAAATCATTTAGCAAATAGAAAGATAAGTTCTTTTGGCTGGGCATGGTGGCTCACACCTGTAATCTCAGCCCTTTTCAGACCAAGATGGGAGAAGTGCTTGAGACCATGAGCTAGAGACCGGGTTGGACAATGCAGCAAGACCTCATGTCTACAAGAAAATAGAAAAATAAAATCAGCCAGATGTGGTGGTGCACACCTGTAGTCCCAACTATTCAGGAGGCTGAGGCAGGCCGGGAGTATCTCTTGAGCTCAGGAGTTCAAGGTTACAGTCAGCTATAATCACACCACTGCACTCTAGCCTGAGTAACAGACCAAGACCCTGTCTTGTAAAAAAGAATAATAGATAATATATATATATTCTATTGAGAAGTGGTAAAAAGCCCTAAAAGTATCAGTTTCCCCTAAATTGATCTATAAATGTAACTCAATCTCTATAAGGATATCTGTAAGATTTTAATTTTAAATGTCTGTATGAACCAGATAGCATCTTGAGAATGTGGTTCATTTCCCGAAGGCTGGGCTCTTGGGTGCCCGTGACATGGGGCTTCCTGCTCACCGGCCGGGGGTTCTGCCCGCTTTCCTCAATCTCCCCTAAACTGAGAAGCTGCCCTCCTCAGAGCTACCCATTTAAGAACTAGGTCATCTTGGAAGCTTCTCTCAGGATGCTGTAATAAAATACCATGAACTGGGCAGTTAAGCAACAAACCTTTATTTCTAACAGTTCTGTAAACTGATTTCCAGGTGATAAAGTGACTCCTTGCCCAGGGTCACACGGCTGGGGATTCCTTTTGCCCCCCTGCACTGCCTGCCATCCACTCAAGGCTGTGGTCACAGTCTCTTGAGGAACCTCCCAGAGGCAGCCAGGCACATTGCACAGGCAGGGTGGCCGGGCACTGGGCACCACCTGCCGCTCAGCTGGCCCAGCCAGCACGAGGAGCTTAATTCCTGTGACCCGGCACCGGATCCTTAGATTGACCCCCTGCCTTTAGGCTGTGGGTCTTTTTCAGGTACTTCAAAGGACACGGCTGTGACCAGTTTCTTTTCTTACTCATCAGGCAATTGTGAGAGCTATTTTTGGTTTTTGAAGTTGCAGTGGGCTGCCTGGATGAAAATATTTCACCCCTAAAAATAAATGTTTTCAAATCTTGAGTTGAATGAACATTGAGTTACAGGAATGGGCATGAATCTGTTTCCCTAAATTAGCTTAAATTCTCCGTCATCAACTCTAAAACCCATCGCGTGATACATTTTACCATTTTTTTCAGTCAGGAGTGTTTGCAACGGAAACCGAGCATTTTCCATTGTACTCCTAGGTCCTTGAGGCAATGGATGAAAGATTTCAGACTGTTCACACACAGTTTACTTAAAAAAAAAAAATGTGAATGCCTTTAGAGAGAGGACTCCCCTCTGCGGGCACAAACCTCCTGGTGGGCTTGCTGGGTGAGGCTCTGCCCTGTTACCGCAGATCCTGTTAATGCCACAGATATGTGGGCTCCAATTAAGGAATTAAAGGGGGGATTGAAAGGGAGCAGTGACTGAGGCGAGCCTGACACCCATTTTTCAAACTTCTTCCTCACTGAACCCATAGAATAGTGGTTCCCAACCTTCCTAATGCCACGACCCTATTTTAATGCAGTTCCTGTGGGTCGTGACCCACAGGTTGAGAACTGCTGACTTAGAAGGTAAAACCCAAGTCAGGCCTTTGTGTTTCTTTGTTTGTTTGTTTGTTTTGTTTTGTTTTGTTGCAGTTTTGTTTTTTTTGGCCAGGGCTGGGTTTGAACCCACCACTTCTGGCGTATGGGGCCGGCGCCTGACTCCTTTGAGCCACAGTGCCTTTGTGATGACAGGAGATGTGTCTCTCGGATCCCAGGTCTCCTCACACCCCGAGGGGACGTGGGCCAGCGCTCCCCCCACACCCCAAGTTTAGAACCCCTGACCCACCCACGGTGTGTGAATTCCTGTTCCTGTCCCCGCTGTGCTCAACCCTGGGCTCATATCTGGATTCCTTAACGCAGCTGGTGGGAGGCACAGGTTAGAGTGGGCTGTGACCCCCCGACAGCTGGGGGCTGTGTTCTTGTCCTGGGTCCTGGAGGTGTCCAAGGCCTTTGGGAGATTCTTAAGGGGACCCCTGGTCCGTCCCATCAGCTCAGGACCTGTTCCTGAGAAGGAGCCAGCATGGCAGGGCCCCTCGGCAGGGGTCAGCAGGGATTTGAGGCCAGGGTCTCTGCCCCCCTCTGCGGCTTCATGCTTAGCCCTGTGTCTGCATTCCGTAACAACTCCCTGCTGCTCCAAGGCGACTCTTTAATTAGGTAGCAGCAAGGTGGTGTCCTCGCACCACAGGGGCCCGTCCTCCTTGGCACTTCATCCGCGCAGCCCGGCCCCCGAGCCCACCCGTGGGGCTGAAGAGTGGCGGAGGCACAGCAGGGTGGACGGCACCCCTGCATCCTCACGGCTTGTCCTTCCCGCAGCGCCGCTAACGTGAAAAAGTGGGAGATTGAGCTGCAGACCCTGCGGGAGAGCAACGCCCGGCTGACCACGGCGCTGCAAGAGTCGGCGGCCAGCGTGGAGCAGTGGAAGAGGCAGTTCTCCATCTGCCGTGACGAGAACGACCGGCTGCGCAGCAAGGTGGGCCACGGGGCGGGCGGCAGGACGGGGCCGCCACGGTCCTTTCCTCTTACTTGGTCCTCATCCCCACGGCCAGGGCAAGTCTGGCGGCTTCTGCTGAGGGAATGACCCACCTTCTCCTGCCTTTTTAGCAGGAAGGTAACCATGTAAATGGTGGGTTAACGTTACCTTCGCGGGACCTAGTGTTACGATTCGTATTGCTAAGCAGGTGTCAGCCTCGTCCCTCTCAGAGCGCCCTCTGAGGCTGGCCCCTCGCCGTGCGTGGCCTCCCTTGACGTTCCTGGGGTTAGTGGCCTTCAGTGCACCAAAGGGGTCCAGAGAGATCGTGAGAAGCCAGGTTTGGGAAATGATGGGGAGCGTTCGCTTCCATCCCCTCATCATTTTAAGCGTGTGAATTCAGAAGTGAGACAGGAACAGGGCACTAGAAAGGATGGGTGGGTTGCCCGCTGCCCTCTGACCCTTTCCCGTACAGTCACTCACTCTCAGTGGTTCTGCTGGGCTGATAGGTGGTTTGGGGGTGGCTGGAGACTCCCCTCCTCCCCCGCCCTGGGATTGAGGCTTGTGTGCCAACCACGCGTCCAGGGTGGTTAAGCCCCAGCTGTGAGTGCACAGGGCTTTGGACTCTGCCTCAGGCAGGGTTCAGGGGACACGTGCCATTCAGACGCGCTCACCCTGCCTCAGTCCCGTTTACACCGCGCAGTGGCCCGAGGTGCAGTGCAGGCGGCACACAGAACCGCCCCGTGTCACGTCCACGTTCCACGTGGGAGGATTCAGTGCGGCGCCAGGACACCGGCTGGCTGCGCACACCCGGTTCAGTCCCTGCAGCGCGATGGGCCGAAGGGTCAGCCATCCTGTCTCTCATTCTCCAGGCGGAGCGCTCAGCCGCTGGCTTTGGGCTCGGGCTAAAGACCCCAGGCAGAGCGGGGAGGGAGGACAGTCAGCAGAGGGAACTTGCTTCCCTGGTGGAGCCTCGCACCCAGCGCTGGAGGTGGCAGTTGGTGGCTCTCGAGCAGCAGTGATGCCAGGGGCGTCAGCCCCGAGTCGGCACAGGCCACGTCTAAGAGTGTCCTGACAGAGCCCACCTGGTGCCCTTCACACGGAGGGCTGTTGCCGCCTGGTGGGAGGGGTCCATCCCTGCAGGGCGCTTACGGGGTCCACTCTGTCCACTCTGCACACAGCGTGGCCCCAGGAAGTGCTCGGCATAGGTGGCAATGTCAGGGCGTCAGGCCTGGGCACTCTCACTCCACAGGGGAGCCCTTCTGAGCGTGCGTACTTGACATTCATCCTCAGGGAGGAGGCCACAGGCCAAGCCCCAGTAGGGAGGGTCACCTTGATTACAGTGTAGGAAATGCCATCGCTTCTCTTGGGCAGTCATGTCCCACAGGTAGCCCAGTTCTCTTTCCTGCTGGCTTAAACCCTTAAGACGAAGCCGAATAATTGAGGACACGATTAAAATGATACAAAAGTCATGCTGGGAAGACGCAGTTCAGTTCAAGGGCCACCTGCCCCTTGCCTGTGACGGATTCATAGAGCAAACCTAAAATTACTCCCGGGGCGTGAGAGAAAACCAGGAGCCCAGAGCAGCCTGAGGCCAGGTTTCGCCATTTACCCGGCTGCCAGTGCTGGGGGCGTCAGGGAGGAGCCGCGGGGGTCTGTTCCTCCCCGCAAAGGGAAATGTGTAAGTCGATTGCGTATGGCCTGTTTTAAAAGACCGCGCACACATAGCTGTGTCCACCCCTTGTCTAACGACGGAGGTAAAGTAACACCCCTGCTTTACTGTGTGGCCTTCGCTGAAGATCGACAAGCTGGAAGAGCAGAGCAGTGAGATCAGCAAGGAGAAGGAGAAGAACTCCCAGCTGGAGAGGCGGATCGAGGAGCTGGAGGCAGAGCTCCGCGACAAGGACACGGTGAGTGCGGGGCCCCTACCAGCCCTGGCCACCACCTCCACGCCCACACAGAGGTGCCGGGAGCCACAGCAGAGTGCACCCACGGGGCAGAGACCGCACCGTCCCCTGAAGCCTCCCTGCCGTGCACGTCCAGTCTGTCGCTGGGCGCGGGGGGAGGGGCACGTTTTATAAATAATGTGTCAGGCTCAGCGGGCTAAGGCGCCAGCCACGTACACCTGAGCTGGCGGGTTCGAATCCAACCCGGGCCCGCCAAACAACGACCGCTGCAACCAAAAAATGGCCGGGCGTTGTGGCGGGTGCCTGTAGTCCCAGCTACTTGGGAGGCGGAGGCAAAAGACTCGCTTGAGCCCAGGAATTGGAGGTTGCTGTGAACTGTGATGCCACAGCACTCTATCCAGGGTGACAGCTTGAGGCTCTGTCTCAAAAAAAAAATAAAAAATCTAACTCAGATCATGTCACTCTCCTGCTCATTTCAATGGTTCCAATCTCACTCACAGTAAATGACAAAGACCTGATAATGACCTACAAGGCTCTACAGGTTCTACCTCCTTCCCAACCCTATTAAATCCCTGACCACATCCTGGAAGTTTCTGTCTTTCCCATGCTCACTGCACTCCAGCCACCCTGGCCTCTTGTGCTGCACCTCTTACTCACGAGGAATGCTTCCCACGTAAGGACTATTTCTCTGCCTACAATTTTTCTTCCCCTATACTGGTACGACTCACTCCTTACCTCCTTCAAGTCTTTGCTTGTATGTCACTTCTGTGAGGTATATCTTGCCCACACTGTTTAAAATTGCACCCTCCTCCCACACATCAGATCTCTTTGCTCTGCTTTACTTAGTTTTTTTCTAAGCCCCTTAAGCTTTGGAACCTACAATTTTTGGATGTGTTATATTTACCGTCTGTCTGCATCCACTAGAACTCCACAAGGACAGGAATTTTTATCTGTGAAGTGTTCTAAGAACTAGAAGATTGAGCAAGAGTGAGGCCCTGTCTCTAAAAAATAAAATAGCCAGGTGTTGTGGTAGACCCTTGTAATCCCAGCTATTCAGGAGGCTAAGGCAAGAGAATCACTTGAGCCCAAACAAGAGTTTGAGGTTGCTGTAAGCTATGATGACATGGCACTCAACCCTGGGGCAACTGAGTGAGACTCTGTCTACCAAAAAAAAAAAAAAAAAGAACTTAGAAGAGTACCTGGCCCAGAGTCAGCACACAATTAATATATGCTTGTTGAACTAGATGGGAGATTCTCAAGTGGAATATTACTAATGAACAGGTCTCAGGTTAAAGACGATCTATATGGTTATATTTACAGCAATATTTTGAAATAATGCAGGTCAATGTAAGTTGTTCAGGTAGGTAAATACTACCTTAATTACCCCACCATTGCTCTACCATCTTCCCCAAAATTTGTTAAAAGCTAATATATGGTATATTCTAGTTCATTCAACAAGCCTTATTGTATACACAAAGCAAACCCATATCCAGGATAAAATACAGACCATCACTCAAAAATATCAAGATAAAAGAGTACTTTTTTTTTTTTTTTTTTTTTTGAGACAGAGCCTCAAGCTGTCACCCTGGATAGAGCCGTGGCTTCACAGCTCACAGCAACCTCCAATTCCTGGGCTCAAGCGAGTCTCTTGCTTCCGCCTCCCAAGTAGCTGGGACTACAGGCGCCTGCCACACCGCCTGCCCATTTTTTGGTTGCAGTGGTCATTGTTGTTTGGCAGGCCCGGGCTGGATTCGAACCAGCCAGCTCAGGTATACGTGGCTGGCACCTTATCCACTGAGCCACAGGTGGCGAGCCTTTTTTTTTTTTTTTTAGAGTACTTTTTTTTTGAGACAGAATCTCATTTTGTCACCCTTGGTAGTGCTGTGGAGTCATAGCTCACAGCAGTCTCAAACTCTTGGGCTCAAGCTATCCTCTTGCCTCAGTTTTTTTCATTTTGAGTAGAGACAGGATCTTGTGCTTGCTCGGGCTGGTCTTGAACTTGTGAATTCAGGCAATCCACCTGCCTTCGCCTCCCAGAGTGCCAGGATTACAGGTGTGAGCCACCACGACCTGCCTTAAAATAGTACTTCCAAAAGTCTTCCCTAGAAATGAGTACATGAAAATGAACTTCTTTAAATATTAATAGTAAAAATGATGAATTCGTGGAAACCAATAGATTTGCTAAACTCATAAAAACATTTTTTAACTTGAGATTTTTACATTTATTTTCCCTTGTTGGTAAAATACTAAATCACAACTAAGTTGCATACTATGTTCCATCAAACATTTCCATTTGCAATCAATTAAAATAGCATTTATTGTTACAGAAATAACATATTCACATTGTAGAAAATTAGAAAGTACAAATAAGCAAAAACTTAAAAAGTAAGCCTTCACACTGCCACCCCCAGAGATACCCTAAAATAATCTGTAGTGAATATGCTTCTAAACTTTTTAATGCAAGTATATTTATAATATGTAGGTTTATATATATATTTTTTTTTACCAAAATAAGATTATACTGTTAAGTACCTGCTTTTTGTAAGTCAATGATCAGCACCTTTCCATTTCAAGGAAAATTTCATCTCATCTAACACCCACACACATTGAAATTTCCCCCTAGTTGAATGAAAAACATAATTTACAGATAATTTGCCAAAAACAGTATTCAATCCAAGACAATGCAATGAAAAATAATTTTTAAAGTACTAGCAGCCCAAATTTCTTTAATCACATTATTTTACTTCATAAAAAATCCAACCCAAAATACTCTCTTATCTGAAAATATTTATTTTTAATAGTGCACTTATCTGAATATGATTTAAATTCTGTTCAATATAAATTCATCAGTAATTTTTTGGCTAAAATTATAGCTAGATATTAAAAAGCACAAAATTTTCAAATATTAATATATGAGAAAACTTGCTTAATTGTAAGAAAAAGCTTTAGGTCATTGACACTGAACAGTACAGTACTGAAAATACAAAGTACCATAGGACGACTTGCTTTTGCTAAGTTGTTTTTTTTTTTGGTCTTTTTTTTTTTGAGAAATAGTCTTAATTGGTAACCCTCTGCAGAGTTCTATAGCATCATAGCTCACAGCAACCTCAAACTCTTGGGCTCAAGTGATCCTCTTGCCTCAGTCTCCCAAATAGCTGAGACTACAGGCACCTGCCACAATGGCTGGCTATTTTTAGAGACGGGGTCTCGCTCTTACTCAGGCTGATCTCAAACTACTGAGCTCAGGAGATCCACCCACCTCGGCCTCCCAAAGTGCTAGGATTACAGGAGTGAGCAACCCCACCCGGCCCTTTTTGCTAAGTTATTATCATGGTCGTTACTTATTTGAAACTGATTTTTCAAAACTATTTTATCTTTTTACCATATGACAAACTGCTCTACTCTGTTGCATTTTATTAACCTTTTTCAGTCATAAAAGTGAAACATTTCTGTTACTCTTAATGGTAATAAAAAGTTATATGATACAATGACAAAGGCCCTAGTATTAATGGAAAATGTAAATTGCTTGTATTCAACAATACTTTTTCTTCAAAATCTTTTACATTTCAATTTATATTGTCTTTAAAGATAGTTAATAGAAGAACTTCTATGATGATTTTCTGAATGAATCCTTTTTCTAAACATAAAGTACAAATGTGCAACATTTATAAATTAATAAATCCATCCATCTGTACAGGCTCTAATCTGTCCTTGTGTGTTTGAGATGTATTATGTGGCAAAAACTGAGGACTCTCAGGTTACACTCTGCATAATATTTTTTAAAATTCTGGAAATATGGTGATGACATCTTTGTTAACACCAGAGTTACCTCCAAAGATGAAACTAACATGTGGTCGGTTTAAAGTGTTATTTACTGGAAGAGAGTATGACAGTTTCTTATAAAACTAAAAGTGCAGCTATCACGCAACATAACAATCACACTCCAGGACATTTATCCCACAGAATCAAAACCTCATGTTGACACAAAAAATCTATCTGAAATGTTCATAGATTCATTCATTATAGTCAAAAAGTGGAAACAACCCAATATTCTCTAATGGGGTGACTGGATAAATAGAGTTTGTTTGTTTGTTTGTTTGTTTGTTTGTTTGTTTGTTTGAGACAGAGTCTCACTCTGTCACCCTGGGTAGAGTGCCCTGGCATCATAACTTACACCAACCTCAAACTCTTGGGCTTGAGCAATCCTTTTGTCTCAGCTTCCCAAGTAGCTGGGCCTATAGGCTTCCACCTGGCTAGTTTTTCTATTTTTAGTAGCGACTGGGTCTCACTCTTCCTCAGGCTGGTCTTGAACTCATGAGCTCAAGCAATCCATCTCCTTGGCTTCCCAAAGAGTGATAGGATTATAGGCGTGAGCCAAGTCACCCATCCTGGAAACATCCATATCATGGGCTACTGCTCAGTAATAAAAAGGAAAAAACTATACACAAAACAGCCTGGATGAACCTCCAGAGAAAGGTTTTTACTGAAGTAAAAAAGCTGATTCTAAAAGGTTACATGCTGTATGATTTCTTTTATGCAGTATTCTGGAAATCATAAAATTAGAAAGATGGGAAACAGTTTAGAGACAGGGCTGGGGCAGGGAAAGATGGGAAATGTCTACAAACATAAGAGATTTAAACAAAGAATGGACAATTAAGTTCACGGATTCATTCTAGAAAAAGTGCTACATACATAATTGCTGAATATCACTACAGTCACCATGTGGCCAAGGGGAGTATTTCAAAGGTGACCATAGGGATAGTCAAAAGTGAGGTATGTAACACTTTTTCTAAGACGAGTTTGTGAAGTTAATAGTCTGACCTCATATGGTGATGGAACTGTTTTTGTATCTTGTCTGTGCTAGTGGATACAGGAATCTACCCATGGGATGACATTTTCCAGAAATAAATATATACACAATGTGAAACTAGTGAAATTTGACTAAAATCAATGGATTGTATCATTCCTATATCATGATTGTGATATTGTACTACATACTTCTGCAAAATGTTATTACTGGGGAAATAAAGGGTATGTGAGATCTCCTTGTATTATTTCTTTCTTTCTTTTCCTTTTTTTTTTTTTGAGACAGATTCTTTCTATGTCACCCTTGGTAGAGTGCCATGGCATCACAGCTCACAGCAACCTCAAATTCTTAGACTTAAGTGATTCTCTTGTCTCAGCCACCCAAGTAGCTGGGACTACAGGCACTTGCCTCAATGCCCAGCTGTTTTTTTTGTTGTAGTTGTCATTGTTGCTTAGCAGGCCCAGGCCAGGTTCAAATCCACCATCCCTGGTGTATGCAGCTGGCGCTCTAACCATTGAGCTACAGATGCCAAGCCATATTATTTCTTATAATTACATGTGAATCTCAAAATAGTCACAACTGAATATTCACAGCAAAATTTCTCACAGCTGAAAAAAATCAGTAATTTATTGCCAAACAAATGTTTTTCTATTTTGTTTTTTATTGAGACAGAACTTCACTTTGTTGCCCTCTGTAGAGTGCTGTGGTGTCATAGGTCACAGTAACCTCAAACTCTTGGGCTCAAGAGATTCTCTTGCCTCAGTCTCCCAAATTGCTGGGACTATAGGCATCCGCCACAACACCCAGCTATTTTTTGTTGTAGTTGTCATTGTTGTTTACCAGGACTGGGCCAGGTTCGAACCCACCAGCCCTGATGCATGTGGCCACTGCCCTAACTACTGAGCTATGGGTGCCCAGCTTGCCAAATGAATTTGGTTTGAATAAGCTTTTTGGAGAGACTCTCGGGACAACTGCATTGTTGTTTTTTTTTTTTGAGACAGAGCCTCAAGCTATCACCCTGGGTAGAGTGCTTTGGCATCACAGCTCACAGCAACCTCCTACTCCTGGGCTCAAGCGAGTCTCCTGCCTCCACTTCCCAAGTAGCTGGGACTACAAGCGCCCA
>CAUYON010019107.1:0-31314 GCA_963573935.1 Arctocebus calabarensis | reverse complement strand
ACCTCCGCACTCTTGCCCCAGTTCTCTCAAGGCAGTTCAACCGAGTGCCAAGTCCAAAAGAAACCCAAACAGCTCACAGGTAAGGCCTTTCCAGTTTGCAATCTCACTGGTGCTGTAGTCACAGCTGCCGGCAGGATTAGACCCAACAAACAAAGGCAACCACTTGCCAGATCTCCACTGCTTTTGCCTTCCTCAGGGGGTCCAGAAGTTTCACACTGTCTCCCTGTGTCCCCAAAGGGATGTTTCTGGGCAGATCTCGCCAGCCAGAAATGCCTGAAGTCTTTTCTCCCCAGTCTCACCGAGCCCAGTTGCAAGGAAGCTGTTACTCGGCCACCATCTTGGCTCCTCCGGCCAAGTCAGCCTTTTAATGTATACAATTCAGTGGTTTTTATGGTATTCCTAGAGTTGTGCAACGTTTGTCATTGTCTAATTTTAGAGCATTTCCCTTACCCCCCAAACTCCATACTCTTTAACAGTCACTCCCTATTCTTCTTGAACCCCTCTCCCCACCCTGTTCCCAGGCAACTGTTAATCTACTTTCTGTCTAGGTTTGCTTCTTCCAGATACAGTATTTCATGTAAATGGAATCATAGCATGAATATATGGTCTTTTGTGACTGGCTTTTGTCACATAGTATAATGGTTTCAAGATTCATCCGTGTATAGCATATATCAATACTTTATTCCTTTTTTTTTTTTTTTTTGTAGAGACAGAGTCTCACTTTATTGCCCTCCATAGAGTAGCGTCACACAGCTCAAAGCAACCTCCAATTCCAGGGCTTAGGTGATTCTCTTGCCTCAGCCTTCTGAGTAGCTGGGAGGACAGGTGCCCGCCACAACGCCTGGCCATTTTTTTTTGTTGTTGTTGCAGTTCGGCCCAGGCTGGGTTTGAACTCGCCACCCTTGGTACATGGGGCTGGCTCCCTGCTCACTGAGCCACAGGTGCTGCCCAAAACTTTATTCCTTTTTATTGCTGAATAATATTCTACTATATGGATATGTTACATTTTACTTACTCATCAGTTGAGTTTGAGTTTGTACTTGTTGGCTATTATGAGTAATGCTGCTAATGAATATTTGTGTCTTGGGAATATACCTAGAAGTGGAATTGCTGTGTCATATGGTAATTTTCTTTAACTGTTTGAGGAGCTACCCAACTGTTTTCCAAAGTGGCTGCATTATTTTACATTTCACAATGTATAAAGGTTCTAATTTCTTTTTTTTTTTTTTTTCCAAAAACTTGAGGACACATGATCATGGATGTTTTATTTATAACAGCTTCAAACTTGGACTACAGTGTAGTACATCAACAAGTAAATGGATGAACAAATTGTTTTATATCTGTATAATGGAATAATACTAATCATCTATAAAAGTCAATGAATCATTGATCCTTATCACATCATGGAAGAATCTCAAAATAATTATGCTGAGTAAAAGAAGACAGACAAAAAGAGTATATATTATTCCATTTGTATAAATTATAAAATTCACAAGTTTATCTATAATGACAGCAGAATTGCATGGTAATGGGTGTGGGATGTAGGAATAGTGTTGAGAGTAATTAGATATTGATCTCAGGTCGTAATATAGGAATTAGGTAACATTAATTAAGGTGTTTCTTCAGTATAGAGTTTCTATTTTTAACTTTTTATTAATCCTAAAATTCAGGAATATTTGACAGTTGAAAAGGTGATGTGACTTTTGTTCCTTAAAAGCTATTATTAAAAAGACACTATTCCTTATACTGACATCATTTTAGAATTGAGGAAATGTTCTCTTCCAAGTAGTAATGATCTCTCAATCAAAGGCTGTCTATTCACTATTTTTGTTTTATTTAGCCAATATTTATTGTGCATATAGTAGATGCCAGTCTGTTCTACATGTTGGGATGAAAAGTTCTAATTTCTTGATACATCTTTATTATCTGTCTTTTTTTTTTTTTTTTTTTGTAGAGACAGAGTCTCCCTTTATCACCCTTGGTAGAGTGCTATGAAGTCACATCTCACAGCAACCTCCAACTCCTGGGCTTAGGCGATTCTCTTGCCTCAGCCTCCCAAGTAGCTGGGACTACAGGCGCCCGCCACAGCACACGGCTCATTTTTGATGCAGTTTGGCCGGGGCTGGGTTTGAACCTGCAGCCCTCGGTATATGGGGCCGGCGCCCTACTCGCTGAGCCACAAGCACCGCCCATATTATCTGTCTTTTTTATTTTAGCTATTCTAGTAGATGTAAAGTGAATATCATTGTGGTTTTGATTTGCATTTCTCTAATTGCTGAAATATGTTACGCCATAGTCTTTTCATGTGTTTACTGATCATTTATTAATATTTGTTTTCTTCAAAGAAATGTGTACTATGATCCTTTGCCCATTTTAATTGGATTATTTATCTTTTTGGTATTACAAAAGTTCTTTATGAATATAAAACACTTACCAGATGTATGATTTGCAAATACCAGATGTATGATTTGCAAATATTTTCTCTCATTCTGTGAGCTATCATTTTATTTCCTTAAAGCTGTTTTTTTTTTAACACACAAGGTTTTAATTTCATGATTTCTCTATTAATGTGTTAATAATGTATCTAGTTTTTATTTTGTTACTTGTGCTTTTGGTGTTGTATCTTAGAAGGCTTTGCCTAACCCAAAGTTATGAAGAATTGCTCCTGTTTTCTTCTAAGAGTTGTATAGTTTTAACTCTTACATAATGGTCTATAATCTATTTTGAGTTAATTTTTATGTATGATATAAAGAAGGTGTTCAACTTCATTCTTTTGCATGTGAATATCCAGTTGTGCTAGCACTATTTGTTGAGGCTGAGTATGCTCTTTCTGTATTTCTTCATAAATGAGGAGAACTATTATACTTTCAAAAAAATTATTTCTTTTTTCCTACATATAAGAGATAAAACAATATAATCAGTACTCTCTTTCAATTGATTTTTCACTTAACATTTTATCCTGGAAATCAATCCATAACAATTTATAGAGCTCATCCTAAATTTTTTTTTTTACAGCAACAAGGTACTGTCTTTGCGATATCCTGTAGTTTATCCAACTTTTCTCCCATGTATAGGCATTTAAGTTGCCTAATATTTTCCAAATGTAAACATTATTTTAATGAATAATCTTTGTGTTTGGACATAGATTCCTAAAAATAAGAATGCTATATGTAGCCTTGTTATATATTGCCAAATTCCTCTCCATGAAGTTTTATCAATTTGTATTACCTCCAGAAACATGAGGATTCCTGTTTCCCCACAGTCTTGAGTACCAAATTTGTTGTCTCAATATTTTTGACAAATTGAGAAGTGATAAACATATCTTGATATTGTTTTAATATGTACGGGCAAGGGCACAGGTGGCTCACACCTGTACTCCTACCACTCTGGGAGACAGAGCCAGGTGGATCACTTGAGCTCAGGAATTTGAGACTAGCCTGAGCCAAAGCAAGACCCCCATCTCTAAGAATAGCCGAGCGTTGTGGTGGGGACCTGTAGTCCCAGCTACTTGGGAGGGTAAGGCAAGACAATCACTTGAGCCCAACAGTGTGAGGTGGCTGTGAGCTCTGATGCCAGGGGAGTCCACTGAGGGTGACAAGTTAGACTCTGTCTCAAAAAAAAAAAATGTACAGGTATACTTTGAAAGGTATACCTTGGAGATACTACAAACTCAATTTCAGAACACTGCAATAAACCAATTATCACAATAAATTAAGTCACATAAATTAATTGGTTTCCCAGTGAAAAGAAAAGTTATGTTTATACTACTTTGTAGTCTGTTAAATGTACAATACCATTATGTCTTTAAAAAGTACATTCCTTAATTAAAATATACTTTATTGCTGAAAAATGCTCAGGAGCATTTAAACCTTCATGGAGTTATAATGTTTTCACTGGTAGAAGGCCACTGCCTTCACTGGTAGAAAGGTATAATCCTTTCACTGGTATTGATGACTGCTGACTGATCAAGTTGGTGGTTGAAGGTTTTGGTGGCTATATCAGTTTCTTAAAAAAATAATGACAATGAAGTTTGTCATAATGATGGACATTCCTTTCATAAAAGATTTCTCTATAGCATGCAATGATGTTTGATTTTATCCACAGTAAAACTTTTTGCTAAGTTGGAGTCCCCAAATTCCGCTGCTGTTTTATCAACTAACGTGATGTAATATTCTAAATCCTTTGCCATTTGAACAATGTTCATTGTATCTTCACCAGGAATAGATTTCAATCTCAAGTTTTATCATGAGGTTGCAGCCATTCAGTCATATCTTTAGGTTCTACTTCTAATTCTAGTTCTCTTGCCTTTCTACCATATCTGCAGTACTCTCTCTGATATTTTGAACTCTTCAAAGTCAGCTCTGGGAGCTGAAATCAACTTTTTGTCAATACTGTTAATGTTGATATTTTTACCTCTTACTTTACCCAGCTGTATCATGGGAATCACTATATGTGCCAGCTATAGCCTTAAGAAATGTATTTCTTCAGTAATAAAACTTTAAAGTCAAAATTACTTCTTGCAGGATGGATGTTGTATTAGCATTCATGAAAACAACATTGATTTCCTTGCACATCTCTACCGGAGCTCTTGGGTGACCAGGTGCATTGGTAATGAGCAGTAATTATTTTGAAAGGAATCATTTATTTATTTATTTAATTTTTGTAGTTTCTGGCCGGGGCTGGGTTTGAACCCACCACCTCCAGCGTATGGGGCCAGCGTCCTACTCCTTTGAGCCACAGGTGCCATCCGGAATCTTTTTTTTTTCTTCCCTTGAACAGTAGGTCTTAACAGTAGGCTTAAAATAGTCAGTAAAGCATGCTGTAAACAGATGTGCTGTCATCCAGGCGTCATTGTTCAATTTATGGAGCATAGGCAGAGTGGATTTAGCATCATTCTTAAGGGCTTGATTTTTGGAATGCTAAGTGAGCATTGGCTTCAACTTGGAGTTACCAGCTGCTTTAGCCCCTAAAGAGAGTCAGCCTGTCCTTTGAAGACTGACTTCTCTCTAACTATGAAAGTCCTAGATGGTATAGTCTTTAAATAGTAGGCTGTTTTGTCTACATGGAAAATCTGTTTTTTTAGCGTAGCTACCTTTATCCATGATTTTAACTAGACCTTTGGGATCATTTGCTGCAACTTCTACATCAGTACTTGGTGCTTTCCCTTGCACTTCTGTGTTGTGGACATGGCTTCTTTTCCTAAACCTCATGAATCAACTTCCGCTATCTTTATTTAAACTTTTCTTCTGAGGCTTCCTTACCTTTCTCAGCCTTTAAAGAATTGAAGAGAATTAGAGCCTTTCTCTGGATTAGATTTTGGCTTAAGGGAATGTTGTGATTGGTTTGATCTTCTATCTAGACCACTAAACATTTTCTTTATATAAACAATAAGACTGTTTCTTATCATTTCTGTGTTCACTGGAATAGCACTTTTAGTTTCCTTTAAGAACTTTTCCTTTGCATTCAGATGTGGCTAACTGGTACAAGAAACCTAGCTTTTGGCCTCTCTGTTCAACATACCTTCTTCACTAGGTGTAATCATTTTTAGCTTTTAATTTAAAGTGAAAGACCAAGTAATTTTTCCTTTCCGGACCACTTAGAGGCCATTGTAGTGTTCTTATTTGGTCAAATTTTAATATTTCTGTGCTTTAGGTAATGGGAAGATCCAAGGAGAGGTATAAGTATAACCAGTTGGTAGAGCAGTCAGAACATACACAACGTTTATCAGTTATGTTCACCATCTTGTATGGATGTGATTCTTGGCGCCCCCAAACAATTACAATTGCAGTAGCAAAGATCACCAATAACAGATTACCATAGCAGATATATTAATAATGAAAAAGTTTGAAATGTTGCAAGAATTTCCAAAATATGACTTAGAGATATGCTATTGAAAAAATGGCACCAATGGATTTGCTTAATGCAGGGTTGCCCCAGACCTTCAATTTGTAAAAAATGCACTATCTGCAAAGTGAAATGAAGCAAAGCACAATAAAGTGATATACGCCTATGTCTTATTTTGAGGGATGCTGAACATGATATATCCACTTTTATAACTCCTTCAGTTATTTATTGTCCACCGTTCTATCTAGTTTTGGATCTTTTCCCCTTAATTTTTTATTTTTTTATTTGTTTTATTTTTTTGCGGTTTTTGGCTGGGACTGGGTTTGAACCCGCCACCTCCAGCATATGGGACTGGCGCCCTACTCATTGAGCCAGAGGTGCCTCCCTTCCCTTAATTTTTAAAAATTAAAAGCCTTTTTTGAGACAAAGTTACATTCTGTTGCCCCAGGCCAAGGTGCTGTGTTGTCAACCAAGCTCACAGCAAACTCAAACTCTTGGGCTCAAGTGCTCATTGTACCTCCATCTCCCTAATAGCTGGGACTACAGGCACCTACCACAATGCCTGGCTAATTTTTTTCTATTTTAAGTAGAGACAGGGTCTTGCTCTTTCTTAGGCTGGTCTTGAACTCCTGAGCTCAAGTGATCTTGTGCCTCTGCCTCTTTAGTAGCTGTTACTACAGGCATTCACTACAATGCCAGGTTAATTTTTTCTATTTTTAATAGAGACAAGGTCATATTCTTACTTAGGCTGAGCTCCAGGAATCCTCCCACCTCAGTCTCCCTGAGTGCTAGGATTATAGGCATAACCCTCCATACCTGGCTAAAAGACTTTTTTTTTTAAGTAGCGGTTTTAGACATACAGGAAAATTAAATAGAAAGTATAGACAGTTCTCAGCCATCGTCTCACCTGCACCTGCCTCCAGTCTTGTCCCTATTATTAACATCTTACATCGTTGTGATACATTTATAATAATTGATGAGTCAGTGTTGATACAGTAGAACCTTTGTAAATTGACCACTCAAGGGACCGTAACAAACTGGTCAACATGTGGAGATGATCAACATAAGGAACCAGGTCTGCTGTACTGATATGTATGTGTGGTACAGATCTGGTCTACGTCAATGAGGTCAACTTAAGGAGGTGGTCGGTGTAAAGAGGTGGTCAAGTATGGAGATTCTACTATATATTATTTATTACCTAAAGTCATGGTTTACATTAAGGTTTATTCTTTATATTGTGTAATTGTGAGTTTTGACAGATGCATACTGATATAATTCTGCCATTACATTATCATACAGAATAGTTCACTGCCTTAAAAATCCTATGAAATTTTTCCCTCCTTTGCATGGAATCCCTGGCAACCACTGATCTTTTTTTCTGTCTCCACAGTTTTGCCTTTTCCAGAAGGTCATGTGGTTGGAACCATACAGAATGTAGCCTTTCAGATTGCCTCCTTTAAATCATTAGTATATATTGAAGGTTCTTCTGTGTCTCTTTGTGGCTTGATAGCTCATTTCTTTTTTTAACATGAATAATATTCTATTGTCTGGATATGCTACAGTATGTTTATCCATTCACCTACTGAAGAGCATTCTGGTTGCTTCTAATTTTTGGCAGTTAAGAATAAAACTGCTGTAGACAACCATGTGCTGGTTTTTGGTTGGACATAGATTTCCAATTTTGGGGGCTAAAGAGTAAGGAGCAAGATTGCTGTATCACATGGGAAGAGTATGTTTAGTTTTATAAGAAGTCACCAAACTGTTCCAAAGAGGCTCTACCATTTTGCATTCATCCCACCAGTGATGAATGAGAGTGCTTCTTGCTCCATACCCTCACCAGCACTGTCAGTGTTCCAGATTTTGATCATTCTAAGAGATGTGTAGTGTTGTCTCGTTGTTGTTTATTTTTTTTTACTTTTATTTTACTTTTTTATTTAAAAAAATTTTTTTGAGACAGAGTCTCACTCTGTCACCCTAGATAGAGTGCAATGACTTCATCATAGCTCAATGCAACCTCCAATTCCTCAACTCAAGCGATCCTTCTGCCTCAGGCTCCAGAGTAGCTGGAACTAGGGGCATGTGCTATCACACTCAGCTAATTTTTTTCTATGTTTGTTACAGACAGGTTCTCACTCTTGTTGAGTTTGGTCCCAAACTCCTGACCTCAAGAAGTTTTCTGGCTTTGGACTCCCAGAATGCTAGGATTATAGGTGTGAGCCATTGCTTTAGACCTCATTGTTGTTTTAATTTGCATTTTCCTGAAGACATGTGATGGGGAGCATCTTTCATAAACTTATTTGACATTTTTATATCTTTTTTTGTGATGTGTCTATTAACATTTTGGCCTTTTTTTTAAATGGATTGTTTATTTTCTTATTGTGTTTTAAAAGTTCTTTGTAGATTTTGAATAATAGTCTTTTATCAGATCCATCTTTTGCAGGTATTTTCTCCCAGTGCGTGGCTTGTATTTCTTTCTTTCTTTTTTTTTTTTTCCTCTTTGGGACAGGGTTTTATTCTGTCACTCAGCCTGGAGTACAGTGGTATTGTCATCACTCACTGAATCTCAGACTCCTGGGCTCTTAGTGATTCTCCTGCATTAGCGTCCCAACTAGTTCGGACTATGGGTGTGCATACTTCCACCACCAACGCCCAGCTAATTTTTCAGATTTTTCTCCTTATTGTTATTCCCATTTTATAGAAGAAGAAAGTTGTACATAGAAAGGTTTATTTTTTCATCATATACAGCTTGTTTTTATTTATTTATTTATTTATCTTTATAAAATCATAACTGTATATGTTGATGCATTCATTTATGGGGTATAGTGTACTGACTTGATATACAGTGTGAAATGCTTACATCCATTTGATTAACACATCCATCACCTTGCTTACTTATTTGTTGTAGTAAGACAATTTAACTCTTTTCTTAATAGTTTTGAAATGTGTCATTGTATTATGCACAGTAGGTGAGGTCCCACCAAATACCCTCCCTCCTCCCGACCTCTTCCCTCCTCTCCCTTCCCCTCTTCCTCCTCTTTCCTCCTACTTTCTGGACTATAGTTATGTTTTACTATTCATATTAATGTGTGGGTGATTATATATTAATTTCATAATAGCATTGAGTACATTGGATACTCCCCCCCCCCATTTTTGAGATACTTTACTAAGAAGAATATGTTCCAGCTCCATCCAGGTGAACATAAAAGATGTGAAGTCTCCATCTTTTTTATGGCTGCATAGTATTCCATGGTGTACATATGCAATTTATTAGTCCATTCATGGGTTGATGGGCAATTGGGCTGCTTCCGTGTCTTGGCTATTATGAATTGGGCTGCAATAAACATTCTGGTGCAAATGTCTTTGTCATAAAATGATTTTTAATTATCTGGGTATATACCTAGTAGTGGAATTGCAGGATTGAATGGTAGGTCTACTTTTAGTTCCTTGAGTACTCTCCATACTTCTTTCCAAAAAGGTTGTATTAGCTGGCATTCCCACCAGCAGTGTAGAAGTGTTTCCTTTTCTCTGCATCCATGACAACATCTGTAGTTTTGGGATTTTGGTATGGGGGCTAATCTTCCTGGGGTTAGATGATATCTCAAAGTGGTTGTATGATTTGCATTTCTCTGATGATTAAAGATGATGAGCATTTTTTCATGTGTTTGTAGGCCATGTGCCTGTCTTTTTCAGAGAAGTTTCTGTTCAGCTCTCTTGCCCTCATACAAATAGGGTTATTTGGCCACATGTGGTGGCTCACGTCTGTAATCCCAGCGCTGTGGGAGGCCGAGGTGGGTGGATTTCCAGTGCTCACAGTTCAAGACCAGCATAAGCATGAGTGAGCCAGAGAAAAGACCCCGTTCTACCACCAGGAAAGAACACTGCAGGGCGTTGTGGCGAGCGCCTGTAATCCCAGCTACTTGGGAGGCAACTGGCCTGTGCATCGTTACAAGGAAGGACAATGGAAACAAACAAACAAACAAACAAAACCAAGAAAATTAAGAAAAGTAAAGGCCAGCTGAAATTAAAAGCAAAAAAAAAAAAAAAAAGGAAAAAAAGAAATAGGGTTATTTGTTCTTTTCTTATTGATTAGTTTGAATTCTCTTTGTATTCTAGTTATCAGACCTTTGTCAGAAGCATAACCTGCAAAAATCTTCTTCTATTCTGAAGGTTGTCTGTTTGCTTTACCTACTGTGTTCTTGGCTATGCAGAAGCTTTTTAGTTTGATCACATCCCAACAATATATTTTTCGTGTTGCTTCAACTCCCCAGGGGGTCCTCCTCATACACAGCTTCTTTATGGGGTTTAGAGCTAAGGTTTAAATCCATAAATCTCAGAGCCATAAAGCAGTCTGACTTTAGAGCTTGCTTAGCCCATATATATTTATAATAAACTTATTGAAAAGTTTTGCGAGTTCTTTAGTGAATTGGTTTGTTTCATTTTAATTCTACTTAGAAATATTTGATAAATATTGAGTTTATAGTATTGGACTTAACAGTTTGTTACTTTTGGTTATTCCTAATATGTGCAGTGCTTCAAGTAGACCAACAGATTAGGTATATATGATAATATAGTTCATTTTGCCGTACGATAAATTTTTTTTTTTTTTTGAGACAGAACCTCTAGCTGTCACCCTGGAGAGAGTGCCGTGGCATCACAGCTCATAGCAACCTCCAAATTCCTGGGCTCAAGCGAGTCTCTTGCCTCCACCTCTCAAGTAGCTGGGACCACAGGTGCCGCCACAACGCCCAGCCATTTTTTTTTTTTTTTGGTTGCAGCCATCGTTGTTTGGCGGGCCCAGGCTGGATTCGAATCTGCCAGGTCAGGTGTGCATGGCTGGCGCCTTAGCCCGTTGAGCCACAGGCACTGAGCCCGTAAGATAAATTTTTGAAAGCTCACTATAATAAATATATTAATTTTACCAAATTAGGATTGGGTATATAAAAATGGATCTCAATAAGTTGTCTGGAAAATATGCATGTCTGTAAATCAGGGAAATCTGCCATTTTACTAATTTAGAATTATTTTTGAAATAACTTACTTCAAGTTTATATATTGAGTTGTTTGCCATTTTTAAAAAATTGATTTGCCTTATTAATTTGTAAACATTTTTTCTATCTTCCAGATAACAATACTTTGGCAAGTAACAGTATTGAAAAAATTTTCTCATATTCTCTTTTCATTTTCATAATTTTTTAAGAACAATTTTTAATTGTGATGAAGTACACATTAATTGGTATTTTTGCCTATGATTATTGCTTTTGTGTCCTATCTTTGTCTATGGCAAGATTATGAAGTTTCCATGTTTTTTTCTTATGTTTTTTTTCTAAGAGTTTTATAGATTTAGTGTTTGCGTTTATGTCTGTGGTTCAATTTAAGTGCATTTTTGTGTATGGAGTGAGGTAGAGGTCAAATTCACTTTTTTTCCATGTAGGTATCCAGTTGCCTTAGCTTGCAGTATTCATTCTTAATGAGTAAACGCAGAAACCAGAATATATTTTTATTACTAGCAGCTCAATTGATATTTTTTACTGAAAACAAATAAATGTGGTATGAACCATGGATTTGTTCTGTATAAACAAGTAGATTTTGAGATAGTGAATTTTAACACCCATAATTAATATAACCCATTCAAAATACAAATGGGATAAACATTGGGAGAATAATTGTATTCCAGATGAAATATCGCTACATTTCCAAGTTTGTACCAATCTAAGGGCTATAAAAATTGATAGCTTTAAAATATAATTTTATAAGCAAAGAAGAAATAAATAAGCACAGAGTGAAAGGTAGTCTTAAAAGTTAAAAACGAATCATTCAACTAAGCCTTTTTATTCAGAATCTTCAGAGGGAAAAAAAAAAGAAGAAAAGCTGTTATTTCTGTTGGTGATTTTTTAAAAAAACCCAATAAAATCAGGAAAGCTATGGGGAAGAAACCTAGAGATGCGCAAGTGTAATTTTTTTAATGGTGTATTTTCAAGCTATAGACAAAAGAAGTTAATGTTGCATCTTAAGTCAGATTCTAAAACAGATGACCAAAACCCTGGTTTCTTCTAGGCAATTAATAAAGAAAGAAACAAGTATGATGTCACTAAGAAAAAGTCATGTTAGCCTACCTAATCTGAGTTCATTTTTTGACAGATCTCCTCCTTTGTGAAGTGAAGCAAATGTGGTAAAAATACTACATTTGTAGTTCAGGAAAGGGTTTGATAAGTTCTAAGACTATCTGGTATTTAGCTCATTGCTTCTAGGCTTCATATGCAGCTAGTATGTTACTATACTGCATACAATAGGAAATTGTAACCCAATGATAAATATGTATGTAAGTAAGCATGTAGTAAAAATACGGTATTATAGTCTTACAGGACCAACTTTATGCTTGTTGTCTGCCGTTGATAAAAATGTCATCATATGGTACATGACTCTAGATCAGCGGTTCTCAACCAGTGAGTCACAACCCCTTTGGGAGTCCAATGATCCTTTCACAGTGGTCACCTAAGACCATTCTGCATATCTGATATTTACATTACGATTCATAACAGTAGCAAAATTACAGTTATGAAGTAGCAACGAAAATAATTTTATGGTTGGGAGTCACAACAACATGAGGAACTGTATTAAAGGGTCATGGCTTTGGGAAGGTTGAGAACCACTGCTGTAGACTAACTAGATGCTTAGACTAAACAGGTGATCTTTAAAATTAATTTTAAGTGTGAAGTTTTAGAATTCAGTAAAATGAGAGGCAACCTTTAGCATGAAATTCAATATTGTGTTCCTTAAGTAAAGCAGAGCTTGCAAATGAAAAAACATTTACGTCAGGAGAGCCCTAGTGTCTAGGCTGGCCCTGTTGCTGTTCAGCTGAACGTATCTGTAAGGTCATATAAGATCTTCAAGCTAAATTGCAGCTCTCAAAAATTCTATTTTTTTAACCTTTTTTTTTTTTTTTGGTCGGGGCTGGTTTTTTTTTGAACCCACCACCTCTGGTATATGGAGCCGGCGCCTTACTCCTTTGAGCCACAGGCACCGCCCCTAAAAATTCTATTTTTTAAATGAATTTTGTAGCCCATTGCTTTAGGAAAAGAAAAGGGGAATGATAGTAGGTTTGGTAAAGCTCCAAACTCAGAGACATTTCTAAGAAAAGAGGTAAAAACATGACTTACTGTGAAGCCATGGCTGGCAGAAATGAAGTAGGAATTGAAGAGGATGTACATAAAGGTTATATGGAAAGGGCAAAGATGCTACCTTTTCTAGTCTTCATCTACTCCAGCTCTGGCCTTTTAAAGTTTCAAAGGGTTTTGTTATTGGATTTTTCCACCTTGGAAGAAAATGATAGATTCTTTTCTTTTAACTTACTCTAATTATCTATTCTAATTCTTATTGTGGTATCTTGGAATGTCCCTGGACTTTCACAGTTTTAGTTAAGCTTTTATTTAAGTAAATAAATAGATAAATAAAAATCTTTTTATTTATTGCCACAATTTTGGTATGAAGGAATTTTAAATTATAGTTAGAAGACTTTAATATATCTACATCTTTGAAAAGGGAAAATTTTAAATATTTTGCTAATTATGAGGAGGTTTATGGGAATATTGGAAATATCAGTTACCTTGATTGTGACTTACTGGGAATACTTGCATATTTTATTTTCTTGGAATAATATATTAATACTCATTTTTCACAGATTAAAGTTATGGTAGCTTTGTATTATTTATCATTTTAGCTTTAATATAGTAATAAAGCTCAGAAAATTATAGACCCTTATCCTGTGAAAGTCACTTGGTAGAAAGGTATGTTGTGGAAGTTTGAATCAAAACCACACCAAACCTAATCAAAACAAAAAACCCCTCCAAAACTCTATGATGGATCTGTACCATAAGCAGCTACCACATATAAGCATATTGAGTTCATATGTTGTAGTAATAAGTAGTAATGTATTTTTCTTCAGGATTTTGAAACATTTGCACCTTTTAGAGTTCTTCACTAGGGTAATATCTTTCCCGATTAGAAAATGGGTATAGAATCGAAAATTATCTTTTGCTGTCTGTTCATGTATGAGTTTGTGATTGTTTTCATGTAATTTCTTTACTTAATTCCTCTCTCTAAATTGATAGAGTTCTTTTAAGCTAGGTAGTAATAATAGTATCTGATTTTTTCCCCAAGGTTCATTTTAAAATTAAAAACAATTTTTTTCTAAATGACAATTTTTTTCTAAATGACAAGGCCAAAATTTAGCCTCCTGACAATCACTATACCACAGTATAGTTATTTCTGAGAGCAAGCCAGCATAATTTGCTATTACTCGCAACAGCTAGAGTAAAAATTTCCTTTCTTGTTTGCAGACCTGTTAGAGATTATATATCACCTCTACCCCTAACACTCATATTCCACACATGCATGTAGACCTTTGTTTTTCTTTTTGAAAGTTTAAATGAAATGTTTAAACACTTATATGTGAGTTTAGTAGCATTAATGTTGACTGTCGAAGAAATGATTACATAAACGTTATTTTATTTTATTTATTTATTTATTTATTTTGAGTCAGAGCCTCAAGCTGTCACCCTGGATAGAGCGCTGTAACATCACAGCTCACAGCAACCTCTAATTCCTGGGCCAAGCGAGTCTCCTGCCTCCGCCTCCCAAGTAACTGGGACTACAGGCACCCGCCACAACGCCTGGCCATTTTTTGGTTGCAGCCGTCATTGTTGTTTGGCGGGCCCGGGCTGGATTCGAATCCGCCAGCTCAGGTGTACGTGGCTGGTGCCTTAGCCCGTTGAGCCACAGGTGCCTAGCCAAACGTCATTTTATTTTATTTTTTAATTTTTTTTATTTTTTGAGACAGGGCCTCAAGCTGTCACCCTGGATAGAATGCTATGGCATCACAGCTCACAGCAACCTCTAATTCCTGGGCTCAAGTGAGTCTCCTGCCTCTGCCTCCCAAGCGGCTGGGACTACAGGTGCCTGCCACAATGCCCGGCCATTTTTTGGTTGCATTCGTCATTGTTGTTTGGTAGGCCCGGGCTGGATTCGAACCTGCCAGCTTAGGTGTATGTGGCTAGTGCCTTAGCCCGTTGAGCCACAGGCGCTGAGCCCATAAACGTCACTTTAGAAAGGGTTATTTGTTATTAAAAGACTTGATGGACAGTTTTGGCATTCACCTAAGATGAAAGAAACCATACATTTAATTTAGTACTCAGGCTGGAAGAAAATAATCCAAATTATAATTAACATTGGTCATGGGTGGGGTAGGGAATTAAAGAGCTCTATAGTCTTTTCTTTAATTCATCATATATTAACACTCTGGCGTATTTGCTTTTAACATTTCCTTCTTTCTCTATCTCTGTTCATTGTCTTATTGCTTTAGCTAGTACTTCCAGTATAACATTGAACAGTATTGGTGAGAAGGCACATTTTTGATTTTTCCGATCTTAGTGGGAAAGCTTAATTATGATGTTAGTTGTAGGATTTTGTAGGTATTCTTTATCAAGTTAAGAAAGTTCCTCTGTATTCCTAGTTAGCTGAAAGGTTTTTTTTTTTTTTTTTATCATGAATAGGTGTTAGACTTTGTCAAATGCTTTTATTGCATCTGCTGATATGAACACATGGCTTTCCTTTTTTTTTTTTTATCATGGTGCTGTAATGGATTATATTAATTTATTTTCAAATGTTAAGCCACTTTTAGATACCTAAGATAAATCCTACTTGTTCCTGTCTATAATCCTGTACTATATATTGTTGAATTATGTTTTTCTAATATTTTGTTGAGGATTTTTGCATTTATGATTATTTTCTTTTTTTGAGGCAGGGTCTTGCTCTGTTGCCCAGGCTAGAGTACAGTGGCACAATCAGAGCTCACTGTAGGCTTGAACTCCTGGCCTCAAGCAATTCTCCTGCCCAAGATTCCTGAGTACTAGGTCCACAGCCGTGCACTACCATGACTGGCTATTTTTTAATTTTTTATAGAGATGGGATTTCACTATGTTTTCCAGGCCAGTCTTGAACTCCTGTCCTGGCCTCAAGCAGCCTTTCCACCTTGGCTTCCCAAAGGGCTGGGATTATAGGTGTGAGCTACTGTGCCTGGCTGAGAAATACTGCTGTGTAGTTTTGTTTTCTTGTAATATCTTTGTCTAATTTTGGTATTAGGATAATACTGGCCTCATAGAATGAGTTAAGAAATATTCCCTCTGCTTCTAACTTCTTAAAGAGATTGTAGAGAATTAGTATATTATCTCTCTTAAATATTTAGTAGAATTCCCTTGTGAGCCAGTCTAGACTTAATGGTTTCTGTTTTAGAGAGTTATTAATTATTGATTCAATGCTTGTTCAGATTGTTCTGTTTCTTCTTGTGTAAATTTTGGCAAATATATCTTTTAAGGAATTGCTTTACTTCACATAGGTTTTTAAATTTGTTTACATAAAGTTGTTTATAGTATTTCTTTATTATCCTTTGAATGTCCACAAGAGACATCTGTCTTTCATTTCCGATATTGGTTAATTTGTGACCTCTTTTTTTCTTAGCTTGAATAGAACCTTATTGATTTTAGTGATCTTTTGTTGATTTTCTCTATTCATTTTCTATTTTCAGTTTCATTGATTTCTGCTCTAATTGTTTCTTCCGTTTACTTTGGATGTAATTTGCTCTTCTTTATTTAGCTTCCTAAGGTGGAAAATTAGATTACTGATTTTAGATCTTTCTTCTTTTCTAATACAGATGGCTCCTGACTTAGGATGTTTATAATTTTTCAACTTTGTAATGGTAAGAAAGCAATATGCATTCAGTACAAACCATACCTTGAGCACCCATACAATCATTCTGTTTTGAACTTTCAGTACAGCATTTAGTAACTTACACAAGATTTTCAACACTTCCTTATAAAATAGGCATTGTGTTAGATGATTTTGCCCAAATGCAGGCTAATGTAATTGTTCTGAGCACATTTTTTTTTTTTTTTTGAGACAGAGTCTCAAGGTGTTGCCCTGAGTAGAGTGCCATGGCGTCACAGCTCACAGCAACCTCAAACTTTTGGGCTTAAGTGATTCTCTTGCCTAAGCCTTCCAAGTAGCTGGGACTACAGGTGCCTGCTGTTTTTTTTGTTGCAGTTATCACTGTTGTTTTAGCAGGCCCAGGCTGGTTTTGAACCCACCAGCCTTGTTGTACTTGGCCAGTGCCGTAACTACTGTGCTACGGGGACTGTCTGTTCTGGGCACATATAAGGGTAGGCAAAGTTATGTTGTTCATTGGGTTCAGTGTATTGAATACATTTTTGACATAGGATGTTTTCAACTTATGATGAGTTTGTCAGGATGTAACTCTATGATTAAGTGTAGTCCGTATATATATTCAGTGTTATATAGTTCAGTTTAAACACTGCTTTCACTGTATGCCACACATTTTTGTAAATTGTATTTTCATTTTCATTGAGTTCAAAATATTTTTCAGTTTCTCTTGAGATTTCTTCTTGATCCATATATTATTTAGAAATACATTGTTTAATTTTCATATATGTAAGGATTTTCCAGGTATCTATTATGATTTCTAGTTTAATTCCATTGTGAACTGAGAACAGAAATTATATGCTTTCTATTCTTTTAAATTAAAGTTAGGGGCTGGGTGCAGTGGCTCATGCCTGTAATCCTAACACTGTGGAAGACTGAGTCGGGTGGATTGATGGAGCTTAGGAGTTCAAGACTAGCCTGAGCAAGAGTGAAACCCTGTCTCTCCTAAAAATAGAAAAAACTGTAACCCCAAACTCCTGGGCTCCTATAGGTGTGCAGCTGGGCATTGTGCTGCACACTTGTAGTTCCAGGTACTTCCGAGGCTGAGGCAAGAGGATCTCTTAAGCCCAAGAGTTTGAGGTTGCTGTGAGCTATGATGGCACTCTACTGAGAGTGACAAAGTAAGACTCTGTTTCTAAATAAATAAATAAGTTACGTTGGGTTTATTTTATGGTCCGGAATGTGATCTACCTTGGCGAATGTTCCATGTGAGTTTAATAAGAATGTGTATTCTGCTGTTTTTGGATGAAGTAGTCTATTCTTGATGATGTACAGTTGATTGATGGTATTGAGTTCAACTGTGTCCTTTCCAATTTCAGCTGCTACATCTGTCCATTTCTTACAGAAGGGCATTGAATTCTCAATTATGATAGTGGTTTCATCTATTTCTCCTTGTAGTTCTATTAGTTTTTGCTTCAGGCAGTGTGATGTTATTTTGTTATGCACATACACTTTAGCAATGGTTATATCTCCTGGGAGAATTGATCCTTTTATTATTATGTATACCCTTCTTTATCCCTGATAACTTTCCTTCTTTTGAAGTTTGCTCTATCTGAAGTTAATACAGCTATTCCTGCTGTTTTTTGATTAGTGTTAGCATGGTGTATTTGTCTCTATTATTTTTAATCTATACATACTTTTATATTTAAAGTGGGTTTCTTGTCCAAAACATGTGGTTGGGTCTTATTTTTTGAAGCACTCTGATAATCTCTGTCTTTAATTGCTACATTTTAGACCATTGACATTTAAAATGGTTATTGGTATAGTTGTATTAATAGCTGCCTTATTTGATTCTGTTTTCTGTTTGTTTCCCTTATTCTTTGTTCCTTTTAAAAAATCTTTCACTTTTTCTGCCTTTTGTGGTTTTAATTAAGCATTTTTTTCTTTGTTTGTTCGAGACAGAGTCTTGCTCTGTTGCCTAGTGTAGTGGTGTCATTATAGCTTTCTGTAACCCCAAACTCCTGGGCTCAAGCCATCTTCCTGCCTCGGCCTCTGAAGTGGCTGTGACTACAGATGTACACCACCACACCTGTCAAATTTTTCTTAGGCTGGTCTTGAACTCTTGAGTTCAAGTGATCTTCCTGCCTTGGCTTCACAGAGTGCTAGGATTACATGTGAGATGCACTTTGCTTGGCCTTATTGAGCATTTAATGTGATTCCATTTTCTCTCTTTTCTTAGCTTATCAATTATGCTTCCTTTTCTTACTTGTTTTACTAGTTGCCTAGAATTTACAGTATACGTTTATGACTAGCCCAAGTCCACTTTCAAATAATGTTTTGCCACTTCACAGGTAGTTTGAGTTACTTTAGAATGATCCGAATTTCTCCCTTCTATACCTTATATCACTGCTGTCATTCATTTCACTTATATATAATATACGTGATACATATATACACATAATATATGCATAAACATATAATCAAGTATTTGTTGCTATTATTATTATTATTATTATTTTTTTTTTTTTTTTGAGACAGAGCCTCAAGCTGTCACCCTGGATAGAGTGCCCATGGCATTACAGCTCACAGCAACCTCCAATTCCTGGGCTCAAGTGAGTCTCTTGCCTCCGCCTCCCAAGTAGCTGGGACCACAGGCACCCGCCACAATGCCCGGTCATTTTTTGGTTGTAGCTGTCATTGTTGTTTGGCGGGCCCAGGCTGGATTCGAACCCATCAGCTCAGGTATACGTGGCTGGCGCCTTAGCCCGTTGAGCCACGGGCGCCGAGCCGCTATTATTATTTTGAACAAACTGTTTTCAACTAAATTATAGTTGTTTTAAATTACTGATCTGATGATTGTGACATTTTCTGCTGTATCTGATTCTGTTTGTCATGCTTACTGTGTTATCTTCACACAGTATTTTTTTGTATCTTTAGTATGTTTTGAGAAATTTTTTCTTGGTAGCCAGATGTGAAAGGAACTGCTGTAAATAGGCTTTCAGGAATGTGATAAGGGCTGGGTAGAGGTAAGGGTAAACATTCTTTAGTCTTAAGATTAGGTCTCAGTATTTTAGTGAGCTTATGCCTCTGAATTGTGAACTTCAGAAGTACATCTTGATTTCCCTTCTCCTGTTCCCTTAGAAGGGGCAGGATGGCTAGAGTGGGCTGGAGTTAGGTATTTTCCTTCCCCCAGGTCAATAAAGCCCCAGCAGGTTAGGCACTGGTGAAAAAGTTCCTCTTGGGAGTGATTTCATTAAGAGGGACAGAATGTTCTGGCATATTTCAAAAGGGTTTCTCTTGTCTTTCCTACATTGGGAAAATGAGGTGGTTTTTCTGTGATACTTGAAAAGTGTGGTAGAGCTCCAGGAGGTAAAACTTGGAAAAGTGTGCCTTCCCCCACTGTACTGGGTCCCTCTCATACTTGTCCATATTGAGCTGCCAACAGTTTATTCATTACAGTTCAGTTTTTCCTACCCTAGTACTAGTTCCCACAGAAGTTTTAGCTCTGGTAAATTGTGATTCTTTATTCTCCTGTCAGTCTTTCCAATTTGGGGGACAGTGGTTGGTCCTTTGACCGTATGTCTCTTATATATCTATGGAGAGTTGCTGATATTTCTGTGTGTTCAATTTTTTCCTTGTTGTTAGGGCAGAGTGCAACGTTCCAACTTCATATATGCTGGGCCAGAAACTAGCAGTCTGTGTGTTTTATTTTTTGAGGGGCTGTCAAATGGTTTTCCATAGCGATTGTGCCATTTTACGACCCTACCACCAATATATGAGGGTTTCAGTTTCATCATATCCTCATAGCACTTGTTATTGTTTGTTATGGCCTTCCTGTTGGTTATGAAGTGGTATTTCTTTTTTGATTATGCTTTTTACTAGCTTGTTGATTTGGTAGGTGAGGATTTAGCTTTCTTACCATGTCTTCCTTAAAGCATACATACATACACTTCCCTTTCCCAATCCTCCCATTTCCCTGTCAGCTCTATCAGAGTTAGATAAGAATTCATTGTTTGACTTAGTAAATATTTGCAGCTAAGCCCTGCAGTGTTATAGTCACATTTTCTTTTTAAAAAATTTTCCTTGTGTAAATAATTACTAACTTTGGTCCCATGGCCCCTCTGCACTGTATCTATCATTAGTATTTCTAAACTTTTCTGTTAGTTCTTAAAATCCCTCTCAAGCTGTTAAGCACATTGGTAATTTGTCAATTCCTTTTTTCCCCTGGAGAATTCCCGTTCCCTGTTTTACTTTAGAATGACTTCTCTGTTAGACCTGTGGCATGAGTGTTACCTTGGGACCTTTTTCACTGTTATACTGCAGGAGTAGGCAGATATTTAACCTCCTGTATTTTTCTAAGTTTCTTGTATTTCTCCCTTTTAAAAGCACTGTTTTTTATTCTAGTTTTGAAAGATTCCATCAATTTTATCTTCTAATACTTCATTTTTTGCCTATATAATGAAAAATGATAGAATTTCTGTAATGCTTTCTTATTTATTAAATATTTCTTTTGTATTTGTCATGGTAGTATCTTTTATGTCTCTGAGCATACTGGTGATAACCGTCTCAATTTCTTTCAAGATCCTTTTTTCTCTTTTTTTAGCCTCTTTTATATTAGAGGCTTTCCTCAGATGATCCTTGGTTGTCTGTTCATATTTAAGAGGGAGTCCATACAAAGTAATTGGAAACTCTGTGCACACATGGACTGGTTGCTAACATTTTGTGAAATGGTGTTGAAAGACTAGCACTCGGCTAAGAACTTTATGTGCATTTTCTTTTTTTCTTTTTCTTTCTTTCTTTCTTTTTTTTTTTTTTTTGAGACAGAGTCTTACTATGTCACCCTTGGTAGAGTATTGTGGTGTCATAGTTCACAGCAACCTCAAACCCTTGGGCTTAAGCAATTCTCTTGCCTCAGCCTCCTAAGTAGCTGGGACTACAGGTGCCCACCACAATGCCTGGCTATTTTTTTTTTTTTTTTGCAGTTGTCATTGTTGTTTTAGTAGGCCTAGGCCAGGTTCGAACTCGCCAGCCCCCAGTGTATGTGGCCAGTGCCCTAACCGCTGAACTACGGGTGCCGAGGCTTTACGTGCATTTTCTTAACTGATCTTTACATTGGTCATGTTAGTGTCTTATTTACAGATGAGAAACCTTTGAGGCTTAGATGATACAACCAGAATAAGGGGAACCAGAATTCAAACCTAGATCTGGCTATTGTCTTGTGATTCTTTTATTTGTCATATTGTTTTCCTGCCTCCCTTTCAATAAACGCTTTTAATACTAGGAAATCTCTTAAAAACCTTAAAGTCAGATAGAAACAAAATAGGCAAATGTAGTCACCCAGAACACACATTTGCAGAATTACAGAAGTGTGTTTATAGTGAATATGATTATTTTGGAGGGCTGGGTTCTTTTTTTTTTTTTTTTCTTTCTTTGTAAACTTAATTCCAGGGACCCAGGTATATAATCTGGGAATACTAATATTTGTATTAGTGGCATATAAGTTTTATTCCAACAGGACTAGAAAAGGACAGAAAATAATATGCTAAACTATGGAATCATTATAGGTGATACTGTGAAACAATAAAGAAAGTAGCAAGCATTACTTGGGAAGACATACATAGGAATTATTCATTATAGTGCTATTTGTCTTGGTAATACCTTCATATTATGATAAGTAAAAATCTTTTATGCTGCTGATAGTAAAGTAAGAAGAAAAAAATATATATTTGGTGGCCTGAAGTTTTATGTGGCCCTATCTCAATGTCAACATGGTGGTGGTGGTGGTGGTTGGAGCTTTTTGCATTACTTAGCTCAAATATGCCAAAGTATGCTTCCTCAATTTGAGTGGCACTGCCCCTAAATACTGGCATATACCTGTTAGAGAAGTCTGTATGTATCATCTGTTAAACAGTGTTAACCAAAAGCAATAACTCTGTGAAAATATTTTTTTAAGTGATAGGATGATGCAAAATGTAATTTAAAAATCAAAGTATTGGCCTGGCTCCTGTAGCTCAAGCGGCTGAGGCACCAGCCACTTACACCAGAACTGGAGCATTCTAATCCAGTCTGGGCCTGCTGAACAACAATGACAACTACAACCACACACACAAAAAAACCATAGCCGGACGTTGTGGCAGGCGCCTGTAATCCCAGCTACTTGGGAGGCTGAGACAAGAGAATTGCTTAAACCCAGGAGGTGGCTGTGAGCTGTGATGCCATGGCACTCTACCCAGGGTGACAACTTGAGGCTCTGTCTCAAGAAAAAAAAAAAAAAAAACTACTATGTACTCTTGGGCGGCACCTGTGGCTCAGGGAGTAGGGTGCCAGTCCCATATTCCAAGGGCGGTGGGTTCCAAACCCAGCCCTGGCCAAAACTGCAATAACAAAAAATTATATGTACTCTTATGTGTTCAAAGAAAGGGTGGTTCTCCTTTTCCTTGGTTACAATTGAAGAGTTTATTTTGTTTGAAACCAGATGGAATGACCTTTTTCTGTAGCCATCCTCTGTCTCCCCTCTTTTGTTAGTGGGATTACCTCTAATGCAGGGACCCCAGCTTACTACTTCATGTTTGGCTTTGCCCAGGGGGCAAAGTTCTGGGTCTTAATACTTAGTATAAACTCGATCCACGGTTAGTTTTTCACACATAACAGCCTAATCTTTCCCTTATTTCATGGGAAGGTTATTATTTTCTGAAGCTCTTTGGTTTGTCCAAAAGAAAAATACCATATGGGGTGGTGCCTGTGAATCATCGAGTAGGGCACCAGCCCCCTATACCGAAGGTGGCAGGTTCAAACCCGGCCTTGGCCGAACTGAAAAACAGAAAAATAGCCAGGCATTGTGGCGAGCACCTGTAGTCCCAGCTACTCGGGAGGCTGAGGCAAGGGAATCACCTAAGCCCAGGAGTTGGAGGTTGCTGTGAGCTGTGTGACCCTATGGTACTCTACCGAGGGTGATAAAGAGACTCTGTCTCTACCAAAAAAAAAAAAAAAAAGAAGGAAAGAAAGAAAGAAAAATAGCATATGTTAGGGAATTTCTAATATTACCTGGAAGTTCTTTGCTTCATTTCCTCTCCTTGCTTCCTTGAATTAGTTTTAATGTAATCAGTAATGAGTTCCTCACTACACTCTTCTGCTAATAAGAACTGGTTGGGTAGAGAAAAAAATCTGATAGAAGCTGATGTTCTTTGCATAGAGAACTAGCCCCACCTGCACTTTGACCTTTGGACTGATTCTGTTCCCAATACAATGGTGCTATCTGGTGACTTGGGAGGCCCATAGTACTATGTAAAGTATGAGGTATTCTAGAACAAGTTTGTTGTCCCATCTAGTTAGATCTTGGCAGGGTCACGTTCTTTTTTGTTGCTGATGTATTTGTGCTAAAGTATTAGCATGCTATAACATGGGCAACTAGAAATGAGGGTTTTCTTTTCTTTTCTTACTTTCTTTTTTTTTTTGAGACAAAGCCTCAAGCGATCCTGGGTAGAGTACTGTGGCATCACAGCTCACAGCAACCTCCAAATCTTGGGCTTTTTTTTTTTTTTTGAGACAGAGCCTCAAGCTGTTGCCCTAGGTAGAGTGCCTAGAGCGCTGTGGCGTCACAGCTTATAGCAACCTCCAACTCCTGGACTCAAGCGATTCTCCTGCTTCAGCCTCCCAAGTAGCTGGAACTATAGGCACCTGCCACATTGCCCAGCTATTTTTTTGAGGTTGCAGCCATCATCATTGCTTGGCGGGCCTGGGCTGGATTCGAACCTGCCAGCTCAGGTGTATGTGGCTGCTTGAGCCACAGGTGCTGAGCTAACTCTTGGGCTTAAGGGATTCCCAAGTAACTTGGACTACAGGTGCCTGCCACAACACCCAGCTATTTTTTGTTGTAGTTATCATTGTTGTTTAGCTGGCCCCTTCTGGATTTGAACCTACCAGCCTCAGTGCATGAGGCCAACGCCCTACCCACTGACCTACGGACTCTGCCTAAAAGGGGGTTGACTGCCAAAGTTTTGTGATATATGAAGGAGGGTTGGTCTTAATGATTTTGAACCCTTTTCTGGTTTAAGAAAAGTTACATCCTCTGTAGTACAAAATCGGAAACTTGATGTTTGTGTTCGGAAAATGTTTTCTAATGATTTATAGACTCATTTGTTCTACTCTTTAGACTGTTACTAGGATGTTAATTAGTCTAAGCTAAAGATTGTTTCTCATTTTTTAATTAATCTTTGTTAGTGATACTATTGATGCTAAATCATTCCTATCTTAGTTTGTAAAAGATAAACTTGTATTTTATGGGGTAAGAGCTCTGACATCATGTTTCCATTCATTCAGTGAATGTTTATTCAGTGTGCCAGCCCCATTGCTGGGGAATTCAAAATTTAAAGAGAATAGGTAAACTAGTTTCTATTGGGAGAAATTAGAAAGCTAAAAATTACTAACAGGCTAGAAGTGGTGGCTCATACCTATATTTCTAGTACTCTGGGAGTCTGAAATGGGAGGATCACTTGAACTCAGGAGTTGCAGACCAGCCTAAGCAAGAGTGAGACCCTGTCTCTACTAAAATTAGAAAAATTAGTTAGGCATTTGTAGTCCTAGCTACCTGGGAAGCTGAGGCAGGAGGATCCCTAGAGCCCAGGTATCTGAGCCCAGGTTGCTGTGAGCTAGGCTGGCACCATGGAACTCTAGTCTGGGCAATAGAGTGAGACTCTGTCTAAAAAATATATATAGGCTCAGCCCCTGTAGCTCAGTGGCTAGGGCGCCAGCCACATGCACTGGCGCCCGCGGGTTTGAACCCAGCCCAGGCATGCCAAACAACAATGACAACAACAACAACAACAACAAAATAGCTGGGCATTATGGCGGGTGCCTGTTGTCCCAGCTACTAGGGAGGCTGAGGCAAGAGAATCACTTAAGCCCAGGAGTTTGAGGTTGCTGTGAGCTGTAATGCCATAGCACTCTACTGAGGACTGTGATGCCACGGCACTCTAATGAGGGCAACATAGTGAGACTCTGTCTCAAAAATAAATAAATAAATATTACCCTATTAGACATACATAATTTAATATTTTTTATAGTATCTGCTTTGACCTGTCACTTTTTGAAAAGCTGATGTTATAGAGCGGTGCCTGTGGCTCAAAGGAGTAGAGTACGGGCCCCATATACCGGAGGTGGCGGGTTCAAACCTGGCCCCGGTCAAAAAATGCAAAAAAAAAAAAACCCCGATGTTATAGCTCTCTGATTTTCACTCAAGACATTTTTAGAGGGTGGCGCCTGTGGCTCAGTGAGTAAGGCACTGGCCACATATACCAAGAGTGGCAGGTTTAAACCCGGCCCTGGCCAAACTGCAACAAAAAATAGCCGGACGTTGTGGCAGGTGCCTATACTCCCAGCTACACGGGAGGCTGAGGTAAGAGAATCACCTAAGCACAAGAGCTGGAGGTTACATGAGCTGTGACTCTACAGCATTCTACCAAGGGCGATAGAATGAGACTGTCTCTAAAAAAAAAAAAAGAAAGAAAGAAATTTTTAGACAAAACTGTTTTAGATCATCAGATTCTTTATGTGGTAACTACCATTCAACCATCTCAGTTGGTTATCATAATTTTTTTTTTTTTTTTGAGACAGAGCCTCAAGCTGTCACCCTGGATAGAGTGCTGTGGCGTTACAGCTCACAGCAACCTCTAATTCCTGGGCTCAAGTGAGTCTCCTACCTCTGCCTCCCAAGTAGCTGGGACTACAGGTGCCCACCACAATGCCCAGCCATTTTTTGGTTGCAGCCGTCATTGTTGTTTGGTGGGCCGGGCTGGATTTGAACCCGCCAGCTCAGGTGTACGTGGCTGGCAACTTAGCCACTTGAGCCACAGGCGCTGAGCCGCCATCTCATACTTTTATGCTAAATATGTTTATACCCTTGTTTGCATTTCTTATTCAGATCCAGTTAATTGAATGAAATGAGAAAAATCACAGTTAAAAGCATAAGAAAGTAAGTAATTAAAAAAGAAAGTAATATGGCATGTATATAGTTGTTTAAAAAAAAAGGAATGGTAGGGCGGCACCTCTGCCTCAGTGGGTAGAGCGCCAGCCCCACATACCTAAGGTGGTGTGTTCAAACCCAGCCCCAGCCGAACTGCAACCAAAATATAGCCATGCATTGTGGCGGGCGCCTGTAGTCCAAGCTACTTGGGAGGTTGAGGCAAGAGAATCGCTTCTGCCCAGGAGTTGGAGGTTGCTGTGACCTGTGATGCCATGGTGCTACACCCAGGTGACAGCTTGAGGCCTTGTCTCAAAAAAAAAAAAAAAAAGAAATGGCTTGGCTCTTGTGGCTCAACAGGCTAAGGCACCAGCCATGTACTCCTGAGCTGGTGAGTTTGAATCCAGCCCAGGCCCACCAAACAACAATGATGGCTGCAACCAAAAAATGGCCGGGTGTTGTGGCAGGCGCCTGTAGTCCCAGCTACTTTGGAGGCAGAGGCAGGAGACTCGCTAGAGCCCAGGAATTGGAGGTTGCGGTGAGCTGTGATGCCACAGCATTCTATCCAGGGTGACAGCTTGAGGATCTGTCTCAAAAAAAAAAAAAAAAAGGAATGGTACATATAAATTTTCTGTGATAGTTACTCACAATACTAATACTTGATTTCAAATTTTTCTGAAATATCAACTTCATTTTGTTTTGGACAGTTCTCATTCCTATATTTATAGCAGGAATAAAATGACTTAAAAATTATTTAAGGAGCTCTATAGGATTATGATATTTAACAGAATTATTATTCAATATAGAAGCCCAAGTAGGGGAAAAGTATAGGTCATAAAACTTATCAGTTAGCCAACTTATTGCTAGGCCCATTTTCTTTTTTTTTTTTTTTTTTGAGACAGAGCCTCAAGCTGTCACCCTGGATAGAGTGCCGTAGCATCATTGCTCACAGCAACCTCCAATTCCTGGGTTCAAGCCAGTCTCCTGCCTCTGCCTCCCAAGTAGCTGGGATCACAGGCACCCGCCACAACGCCCAGCCATTTTTTGGTTGCAGCCATCATTGTTGTTTGGCAGGTCCGGGCTGGATTCAAAGTCACCAACTCAGGTGTACGTGGCTGGTGCCTTAGCCCATTTGAACCACAGGTGCCAAGCCGCTAGGCCCATTTTCTTTTAAAATTTTATTTATTCAGGTAGTTCAAAATTCAAAAGGTACAAAGAGGCATATAGTGAAGTTGTCATCTTGCTCCTGTTTTCTTTTTTTTTTTTGAGACAGAGCCTCAAGCTGTCACCCTACATAGAGTACTGTGGCATCACAGCTCACAGCAACCTCCAATTCCTGGGCTCAAGCAAGTGTCTTGCCTCCTCCTCCCAAGTAGCTGGGACTACAGGCGCCCACCACAATGCCTGGCCATTTTTTGTTTTGGTTGCAGCTGACCTTGTTGTTTGGCGGGCCTGGGCTGGATTTGAACCCGCCAGCTCAGGTGTACGTGGCTGGCGCCTTAGCCTGTTGGGCCACTGGTGCCGAGCCATCTTGCTCCTGTGTTCCAGCTTCCCTCCCCAGTGGTAAATGGTGTAATTGGTTTTCAGTTTTTTTGTTTGTTTGTTTTGTTTTGTTTAGCGAGGGCTAGGTTTGAACCCACCACCTCTTGTATATGGGGCTGGCGCCCTACTCTTTTGAGCCACAGGTGCCACTCAGTTGGTTTTCAATATGTCCTTTCCAGATATATGTATTCATGTCTAAGCAATTACATGTTTTCCTCTTTTGCACAAGGGTGGCATACTATAAGCAGTGCTTTGTATTTTGCCTTTAAAAATAAATTTACGGGCTCAGTGCCTGTGGATCAGCGGGCTAAGGCACCAGCCATGTACACCTGAGCTGATGGGTTCGAATCCAGCCGGGCCTGCCAATCAACAATGACGGCTGCAACCAAAAAATGGCCGGGCGTGGTGGCGGGCGTCTGTAGTCCCAGCTACTTGGGAGGCAGAGGCAGGAATTGGAGGTTGCTGTGAGCTCTGATGCCACGGCATTCTCTCCAAGGTGACAGCTTGAGGCTCTGTCTCAAAAAAAATAAAAAAATAAGAATAAAAAAAATAAATTTACGGCTCGGCGCCTGTGGCTCAAGCAGCAAACATGCCAGCTACATACACCTGAGCTGGCAGATTTGAATCCAGACCGGGCCCACCAAGCAACAATGATGGCTGCAACCAAAAAATAGGCCGGCGTTCCTGTAGTCCCAGCTACTTGGGAGGCAGAGACAGGAGAATCCCTTGAGCCCAGGAATTGGAGTATGCTGTGAGCTGTGATGCCACAGCACTCTACCCAGGGTGACAACTTGAGGCTCTGTCTCAAAAAAAAAAAAAATAGGGGTGGCTCCTGTGGCTCAAAGGCCTCATATAACAGTGGTGGTAGGTTCAAAACCAGCCCTGGCCAAAAACTGAAAAATAAAATAAAATAAAACAAAAATAAATTTACTGTCCAGGTTTGGTAGTTCACACCTGTGATCCCAGTACTTTGGGAGGCTGAGGAGCCTCAGCCTGTAGGAGCACTTCAGCCCAGGAGGGCTACAAGTAATCTATGATCATGCCATCGCACTGCACCCTGGTGATAGAGTGAGACCTTATCTCAAAAGAACACAAAATTGGGCGCCACCTGTGGCTCAAAGGAGTAAGGCACCGGCCCCATATACTGGAGGTGATGGGTTCAAACCTGACCCTGGGCAAAACTGCAAAAAAAAAGAACACAAAATTTAGTACACATCTTGGAGAACAGTACAAATCAGTGTATATGCTTCCTTTTAGGACTACATAGTATTCTATTATCTGGATGTGTTATTATTTAACAAGTCGCCTATTGGTGAATATTTGTGTTTTCTATCTTTTGTTACTAATAGAATGACTATTTTTCCTGGTTTGCATGGGATATTGTTAAGCCAATTGTCCCAGCTTAATTATTAAGTGTCCTCTTTCTAATTGGGTAATTTTTTTTATGGTTACCCTTACTATTATAGATAATGCTACAGTAAATAAGCTTGTATATCTTGTCATTTTGCAGGTTTGAAAATATAACGTGTAGGTGAAAACTAGAGTAGGCTGGCAATCCCCCATGAAATCTCCAGTGGGTTATTGCCCTGAGTTTTAGCTCCCCCATTGCAGTTTACACCTATGATAGTGAAGGGGGTTGGAATGTCCAGCAGAATAGATAAGAAAATAGTCTGGGAAATGTCTAGTTAGAGTTCAGTAGCTTAGAGATAAGGATATAAATAAAACTAGAAAACAATTTGATAGTTGCCCACATAGATGCCCTGCGGCTGCAGGCACCTTGACCTGAAGACTGTAACTTTCCTTTGTTAAATTTTCCCCAAAGTATTCTTTGATGTATAGCTCCCCTGTCCTTCAGCCTGATAACTTTCTTCCCTAAACAAAGAACTGCCTGTTTTTGTTTTGTTTTGTGTGTTTTTAAAGTGAGACTCTGTCTCACTTTATTGCCCTGGGTAGAGTGCCATGGGGTCACACAGTCCACAGCAACCTCCAACTCCTGGGCTTAGGCGATTCTCCTGCCTCAGCCTCCCAAGTAGCTGGGACTACAGGCACCTTCCACAACGCCCGGCTGTTTTTCTGTTTTGCAGGTCTGCGAGGTCGGGTTTGAACCGGCCACTTTCGGTAAATGGGGCCGGTACTCTACTCGATGAGCCACAGGTGCTGCCTGAATTGCCTGTTTAATTAAAGCATGAAGCTGTTGCCTTTTCACTGTTTGCCTTGTGTAAACATGCCCCCCAATTTTCTAAATAAATAGCCCTAGGTACTGGGCTCAAGATGGCATCTGTTAGCCTCACAAGGGGCTGGCATGGTGTCATCTCTCACAGGTCAGAATACTGTGTCTGTGGTGTGTGTTTAACAGCCTTTCTCTCCCTTTGTCTGCCGAACCCCAGGTGATTGGATAAGGTTCCCGCTTAAGGAGGAAACCCCAGTCCACCCCATTGTGTCTTGGTTCTCATGTTGCTACATAAGTGTAGGATAAATTCCTAAAAGTAGAACTGCTGAAACAAAGGGTACATACATTTGTAATATTTATAGTCAAAGGGCGGTGCCTGTGGCTTAGTGAGTAGAACGCTGGCCCCATATGCCGAGGGTGGCTGGTTCAAACCTGGACCGGGCAAACTGCATCAAAAAATAGCCAGGTGTTGCGGCAGGTGCCTGTAGTTCCAGCTACTCAGGAGGCTGAGGCAAGAGAATCGCCTATACCCAAGAGATGGAGGTTACTGTGAGCTGTGACGCTACAGCACTTTACTGAGGGTGACATAGTAAGACTCTGTCTCTACAAAAATATATATATATATTTATAGTCAAAAGGTATATACACGTGTCATTTTTATATGGAGGACTAGTACGCCCTCCATACTGGTCATAAAATTTTACATTCGCATCAGCAACATAGGAGAGTACCTGTTTTTACTTCCTCATCTCAGTTGTTTATTACTTTTTTTTTTGTAGAGACAGAGTCTCACTTTATAGATGAGAGATTCTACTGAGTCTCTCCCTTAGTAGAGTGCTGTGGCATCACACAGCTCACAGCAACCTCCAACTCCTGGGCTTAGGCAATTCTCCTGCCTCAGCCTCCCGAGTAGCTGGGACTACAGGAGCCTGCCACAATGCCTGGCTATTTTTATTTTATTTATTTATTTATTTATTTTTTGTAGAGACAGAGTCTCACTTTATCGCCCTGGGTAGAGTGCCGTGGCGTCACACTGCTCACAGCAACCTCCAGCTCTTGGGCTTAAGCGATTCTCTTGCCTCAGCCTCCC